>JBAJFG010000006.1:187500-445000 GCA_037903475.1 Ancylostoma caninum
ATCTAATCTAATGTTATGGCACAAAAAGCACCCTGTGATGCTCACAACTACTGCGCTCATTGGCTATGAAACTCCACAACCAACGGATGATTCCTTAGAAATTTGCTAAGCTATACCCTCAACGAGCTCCGGCATTTCTCAGTACGCTTTTTGGCTATTGCTACAAATTTGGATCATAAAGTCAACGCTACTAAAAACACTTACCTCAGGCACTTCAGTAGCGAGCCTCACCTCATTTCGGCTTCAAATCCAAGAGAGGACGGGATTGGGATGCTGTTCGATTGCTATTTGGTTGCTATCGTGTTGCTATTCGGTAGCTGTTTGATTGTTATCATCTCCGTACATGGAAAGCAAATAGCGACCAAACAGCAACCAAATAGCACCTCAGCCCTGTCCCTTTCCAAGAACTCCAAAATGACATGAGACTCTAATTTCTGGAATGCACGAAACAACACTGCAAATTGACACTCTTTTTGCCAATGTTGTCTTGGTTGTGGATTTTCAAAGACTAATTAGGGTTTACTTTCGGAATTGTTAGGGATGACGTACGCAAATCTTGACTAATCTGCGAGTGCAGTCTTCTAAGTGGGTTCTAAGGTGTATATCAGAGTTCGTTGGCAATAAGCCACTTCTTCACTCTCAAGTCTTGAAGGCAGAACGCGCTGACTCTTTCTTCGTCGAGATTTTGGCTGGCTTGGGGATCATCCGCCACTGATATATATATATATATATATATATATATATCCTCTTAACAAAGCACCGTAAGGGCGGCACTGACGGAAGAATGGATACAGTCTCCAATGATGGAAGCAAGAGGTTTAGACAGTGCTTTCAGAGTTTCGTGGCGGGAGCCTACTCTAGCGGTCTCGAGCCCGCCGGGCGAGAGAATGTTTACAACGACTTGACATTGCGTAACAGCAGTGTATGGAGCAGAGTAGCCCCTCTGTTGGCGCTTTAGCGGTTTTCGACAGAATTTTGGTGCATTGGAAAAGATTCTCCTCGAATGGATCACGAGAGGTCGCGCAGCGATGGCCGCACTCGGTCCTTGACTTGAGAGTGTGCGTGTGGCGCACTTATTCCCGAGGTCCCGCATAGATTAGCGAGTCCTAGGAGTGTTTGTTTCTAAGAAGGAGAGTACAATCCAATACACAAGAAGAACTAACAGTGAGTAAAGACAAGACAACGGAAATCGAAGGTATTCTGTCAAAACATCACGAACACCATAACCAATTGATAAACTAAGTAGACAATTGAAAACAAGAGAAAGATGCGACATAGACCAGGATAGCATCATGATTTCAAGAAGCTACGGACCATGTTTTTGAAGGATCGAGGATTAGTAGGAACTACTTGTACTCTGCTCAGTGCTAGGTAATCGGAGCCCGCTCTATTGATCAAAGATGTAACCGGCATTCGAGTCTGGCTCTAGGAAAGTAGAGCTTAGTGAGCTACCCCTAGTTATAGAGGATCTAAACAAACAATATCTGTCGGCGTCAGCTCCGCAATCACCATAAAAAAGTTTGTGAAACATGAGAAGGTCAAGTTTTCATCTCCTCCAAGAAATGGAGGGAATGCCAAGATTTATATTCCTTTCCTTTGCAGAAAGCCTGTCATAAGAAAAGCCAACTGTCCCTGTAAAGAGTTTTCTTGAGAAACTATTCTGGACCTTTTCAAGTATATCACTAATCTCCCTTTTGTATGGGTTAAAGATGACGGTACCGTATTCAAGTAAAGGTCTATTGTGAGGGGAAGTGAAAGAATCGAACTGTTCTTAGTAATCAACGCCCTGAATAGTTTGTACATTACACTCACTGCCTTTGCTGCGATATGTTCACGTTGGTTGTCGAAATTTAAATCATTTGTAAGCAAAAACCCCAGCTCTTTAATTTTATCAACTACTTGAATTGTGGTTTCTCCTATAACATAAGGATGGCAACTGTTTCTGGACCCACGATGACGGTTGGATTCCCCATAAATTGAGTGCCTTACAAGAGTGAATATGTGTAAGTCCCTGCTGCTACGTCCACACAAGAGGAACTTCCTTCAAAAACTTGTTACTAGAGAAGAAAGATGGGTGTTGTCTTTTAAGCATACACGAGGGAAAAGTTGACTTCCGTGTGGCGTAACCTCTGCAGTTCAGCCGAAAGGAGAACTACTCGAAAGATTTTGCTGTGTTGTCGGTGGTATCACAGGGGAATGCAGTACTGTGAGCTAATGCAACCTGTGCACACCGTGACCGCTTATGTCTACTCTTCTCAAGTACAGGAAATTGCGGACGCAAATCGCCTGAAGTACAGAAAAATTGACCATTTTGCCCTACTTCTCTAATAACTGTGCAACACGAACGCAGCCTGAACTGTGTAATGGTTTGAGTACAAACTCTTGCAGCAATGGTTTCCAATTGCTGCCCTCCTCTCCTCAACTGCTGCTTAAGCTTTCACCCATTGAGCAGCAATTGCTGAGGAATGGCAGCAATTGAGCGGAGGATGGCAGCAACTGAGAACTGTTGCTGCTTGGGTTTATACTCGAATCATTACGTCCGGATTGCGTTTGCGTTCATATTACACAGTTATCAGAGTTCATGATATGATCACGTGGCAAAGCTTACTTGCCAGAAAATTGCCAAACTAAGTTGGGAAGTTCTACCCTGCTTCTCTTACTGACTTGGCTACGTCTGACTACCAGTTGTTTGAAGCACTAAAGCTGCATCTACGACAAAGGGAATTCGAGGATCACAATGAACCAAAAAGTGATACTTCAAGGTTCATAGACTCGCAGTTTTTTGACTTCTGGAACTGATGCTCCAGTGAAGGGTTAGTCATACCTCGAGGATCGTGATGTTGATCACTCTGTTCGTTGAAATTTATTCACAATAACGTTAATGTTCTTTGAAAAAGGTGGTGTGAAATTCGGTGCAAGACTTTCGGACCGACCTAATTTATAGAAAGTATGGGTAAAATTGCCATCTATTCCTGAGAGGTTGCAGGCAGCGTGAGCTAAAACCACAAGGGCTAGTCAGAGCAAACAACATTTTCAATTATTTGCAGAACTCACTGATGAAAGGCCGACCAGCTTAATGACTGACCTCGGTTCTTTGAGTTCCATAATGGGTTCAGATTTTTGTGAGTGAAAAACTCGTACTTACGAATCATGAGTGACCCATGCATCTCTGGACCATCCGTGAGCTTTACGATAGATTCGCACTTTGCCTGGCCAGAACTTCTGTGCTCCAAGAGCCAGACGAACGCAGGAAACCATTGCCATGTAGGATTGGTAGTTTGTAGCCTTTTGCCAATAGTCGTAACATGTGTCGAACTCCCATGCCGCATAAGGTATTAGTGTTGCTTGAAGATATAGCTGAAGTTCATTTACATTCCCTCTACACAAAAAACTAAACACTTCGTTCGTACGAGAAACTCACAGGTTGGGGATCTCGTAGAACTTACCATAAATGCTCCTTGATCATTGCTGTTCCAGGATGGCAGTTTTTTGAACTCCCATTTAGCCAGTTCGCGGAGAAACTCGCGAGAGAATTCTGTATTTCGCACCTATAAAGACATTCATCCGCTCCCAGTTTCCTGCTTCCTCGAGAGTCTGGATATTCAGATATGTGTCTCTACTCATTCCAATATCTTTATCCAGCTAATATGTGTTAGGTTTAAAAGGGTCCGTTATGAGCTCCATCATTAGTTCATGTTGCTCCCATCGTTAGACTGATGCAACGGCTTTGAAAACAGAAGGTCCAGAAGGTGATAGTTTATAGTTTTATTCACATAGAATGCCATCCCATAAAAATCTCCTGCCAAAATTGCGCAGGGACATGATGTGGTCGACGCGTCCTTCTCGGGAAATGTCGCGTGAAATGAATTCCCTGGAAACCTCAGCAAGAAAGATATGGCAGAACATTTTCACATGTACGTTTACAACACGTGAAAGTGTCATTTGATTGTCGAGCCTACAAGAATATTCAGGACTCGCACAAGCAGAACTTTTCCGAATAATTAACTTCAGTCGGTGCCCTCCAAACTTCTCGACCTCCGCTAACTGGACTACTATACATGCACATTTTTGAGAAAATTTCGAATATTCGAATAATCATATATATTCGAAAATTGACTTTTTCGAATATTCGAATTTCGGATAATTATTCGAATAAATTATTCAAATAAATCATTCGAATGAAGGTCCTAGATTGAAATCTTAGATAGATTCAAGACTCTAGCAATCCAGTACACGTTTTGCTGCCACCTTCAAATTTATTGTCGCAAAAAACCTGCAAGAGACCATCATGTAATGCAAAGAAATCAACTTAAGAACCAAAATTTCAAGTGACTTCAACCAATCCAAGCAAATGAATCCAGAAAATGGATCAAAAATTTAATTTTGAAAAAAATTTGAGTGTCAACAAAAGCAAAAGCGAAGTATTGTGTGTTGCCATGAGCGTTTTCGCTTTTTTCTGTTGCAGTTTTCGCGGTTCACAGTGAGCATCGATGGCGGTGCGTTTTTCGCACACTCCAGAAGCATGCGGCCCAGTTTTCTTGATAGTTAACATCAGATGTGATTGAAAAACTACCATGAATACTCTGACTTGCCAGTACAGCGACGGCCTCAGCGCGGACGACGTGGCAGCGCGACATGTTTGCCATATCCGCGAAAAACCCACTGCCATCTACGCTCATTGTTTTTTCACCTCCGGGCTATGAGTCATAACGATTCGGAAACGCTAATCTTGCTCCATAAGAATGTTACAACCGATTGTTCTTAAACAATTTGCTTGAGTTCGGCACTACGAGATGAAGCGTTGAGTGCATGAAAAACACCTTTGTCGACACCGCTTTTTCTAGAATTCAATGGGAAAATTGAAAAGACCACCAAAATTTCTCAAACTACTTATGCGAGTTGTGTTTGAAACAGCCACTCATCAGCTGCCCCAAGAAAAAAACATATTTTGTCTCCGAGATGCTAAGCATCGCGATCAGCTGAATCTTTTCCATGAAGGCATAGGAATAACTTGAGAGGAATTGCATGGTCTATATGGGCACCGCACTTATCAGGCGTATTATTCAAATGGAGTAATTCAGCCATCCAATCGGAAAATCCAATCAGATCGGCTCAAAAATCCTACACGTTGGTAACCTCTGGTGCCACTTAGCCAACAACATCAAAGCTGCATTCCGAGAACTTAGCTCATAGCTGAGAAGTTAATTTTAATGTAGAATCTCAGCTTCTCAGCTCCGCTTTTGCTTTCGCTCCTTGCAAGAACACTCGTCCGCTCCTGTACCTATTCTTGCCTTAAAAGTAGGGGTTTTTGAGGTGAGACACTGCCTTTAAGCCTGATTTTTTTGGTGTGTAGACAACTATAGAAGGTCCGATATTTTCATCTAGAAATATTGTTGTTTATAACTTGCCAAGTACGATCCCACTGCAATTTCCCAGTTGAAGAATCGTTCGTAGAACATCATGTCAACTCGGTCATCGATCCACTCCTCAATGCAGTGATCCGGATTGACAACGCCTAGAGGGATTCTCTATCAGCAGTAGCATAGTCACAGAAAATGAGTTGTTACCAGTTTCTGTGTCAATGACTAGCATCCAGTCTGTGTCTGCCAAGTAAACGGAAGCGGCACAATGCCTTTTGAATAATGCCTAAACAATTCATTTCTTTTTAAATTGGGAAAACAACTAGCTTAAGATCATGACTTATGATAAAGGGCTTATTCTCTGTGTGTGTGCTTTGTGTGTGTTGTGTGTGTGTGTGTCACGAAATTCGTTTAATCCGTTTTGAAGGCATAATAGGGCGGTTATCTTATTCAAATCATATCTCCAGGTTTTTTTGAAGGCTCACTGCGGGTCTATTTCTGTGATAAGGGCGCCCAGATGTGGGGGGGGGGCTCACCAATACTCCGCTTTGATAGGGCCCTAACGAGCAAGAGGACATGGACACAACGTAAATCAGCAAATTCTCATCAGGAATAGGAAAAGATGGATCATTGCAAAGTTGTTGTGTTTTCGTAGCGCTAACTCTCTTCTACTATCGATGTGCATTGGAATCAACCTGAGCATTGTTACTGAACCCGTGAGAGTCCGCGGCTTTATCCACTCGGCCATCCGAGCTTTCAATCTGCTTCCTTCGGCTGTTACCTTCATTCTTTATCACTTCTCTACTAATGTGAAGTTTTTGCCCGCGGTGAGTCCGCGGTACGCCCGATATGCGGGGACGGTTCACCACCGCAGACATGTGCGTATGCGGCGCGGGCGTGTGCGTTTTCAAAAGGCCAGTATAAGAAGTGCTACTGGTCATTTCGCATTGAATCTGCTAAATTACATTAGGCCTGTATATAGGTTGGTAGGTAGTCTTCTTACACCTCACAATTTGCCCTTGCATTTCGTTGCGGTTATGGCGGAACATATGTGATGCGATGGGCCCTTCGACTCTCTCTTACAATACGGTAAAAGTTTGGTTCCACAAATTCAAAAACGGCGACTTCGACTTGAGTGACAAAGAAGGTCTGGTAGGCCGACCGGAGTGGATGAAGACCGCCTTCTGAAGCTAGCTGAAGAGGATCCGCGGCGTGAGACCCGTGATCTGGCAGCGGAGCTCCAATGCCATCACGATACTATAGCTGCCCATCTGCATCGCCTCAGAAAGACATGGAAATTCGGCGTATGAATACCCCATGACCTGAGTGGGCACCAGCTTCAGGAGCGGAGAGATGCATGCATCAACTTTTTGACATTTCGAGAACCTTCTTCTGGCTCGACAACCCGTTCACAAGTGATGAGGAGTGGGTGGTCTGCGTAAACAACACGCGGAAGCGTCAATGGCCTGGACGTGGAGATCCTGGGATTTCAACGGCAAAAGAAGAACTTCACCCCTAAGAGGCAATGCCTAGCGTTTGGTGGAATTGCAAGGGGATTATTCATTGGGAATTCCTACCACCGAATTCCACTGTCACAGCCGAACTCTACTGCAGGCAGTTGGATCGTGTGGCTGCGGCTCTGATGGAAAGTAGGACAAGGTTTCCTTTCTCCACGACAACGCTCGGCCACATGTTGCGAGGGAGACCCAGCAAAAGCTTCAAGAATTGGGATGGCACGTTCTGGCGTACCCACTGTACTCGTCCGACTTGGCGCCAACGGATTACTATCTGTTCCTATCGCTGTCCAACCAAATGCAAAGAAGAAAGTTCGACAATGTGGACCAACTCAGAAAGTGGCTCACCGACTTCTTTGCCTCAAACCCTCAGATTTCTGGACAAGCGGGATCCGCAACTTACCTACTAAATAACAATACGTTGTCGATAATTATTAAAGTTCATATACTTGTTAATTCTTGTTTTAAAGAAGAAAAATAAATTTTTGAATAAAAAAGAAAAATGGCGAGAAACTTCTCCGACAACCTAATAATAGAGTGCTGGGCCCTATTTCGCAATGCTGTCTGTTGGCCGGTGACTCATCGCCTGAGGGAGTCGACCGAATGCAATTTTTTTTTTCAATTTTTGGGTGGATCTTTCGGTGCTAAAGGTATAGATTCGCAGAAAAAGGCAGAGGAAGATCGGGGGAGGTGTCTGACAACCAATGGGAACAGTGTTCCGCAAATCATTGAGAATGAAGAGTTGGAAACGAAGATATTCCATGACTGCGGTTACGACGCTAAAAGTGCAAGCACATTTGAAGTCCGGGAGAACAGAATTTGAAAATGGGAGCTCAACCATCTCTCATCCCCTCGACTTCCCTCCTAGCATCTTTTCAGATACAACTTTCCTTGCGCAGAAAGATTTGCGTAGCATCTATATTAAGAATGTAACCATATGTCGTCCAGCAGAAGAAGCTCGTGCGAGACTGTTCCAGTGATGTACCTCTGGGCTAGGTGGACTCTGGAAAAAAAGAACTTCGAGTCAGAGCGCCACGTTACCTCTGAGCTAGGTGGACTCTGCAGAAAAAAGAACCCCGAGCCAGAGCCCACGTTACCTCTGGGCTCGGTGGACTGTGGAAGAAAAAGAACCCCAAGCCAGAGTGCCGCTTCGCGGCGCTCTGTCTCGGACCCGTGGGTCGTGGGCTAACGCCACGTTATTATCACTGTCATCCACACAGCGCAGCTTCGCCGCGCTTCGCGAATGGCAGTGATTTTCTGCGAATCTGCTTCTTTAATTCCTTTTGTGGAAGGGTTGGGGGTAGGAATTCTTTTTCTATGTTCGAATGATTTGCCTTCTTAGGTAACTCTACTAGCTGATGGTAGATTATTTGATGGCTCTGCATCTTAAACACTCAATTTCCCTCATTCTTTATGGAAAACTAATGTATCGCTCGATTTGCTCTTTTTCTATGTTTATTGAGAAAAGATGTGGGTAAACACCCTTTTCATACTCCTCTTTTTTTGGTCTTTACTGTGTCCAGACGAAAAACGGTGCAGAGGAAGTGTATCCCGTCCACAAAACGCCATAGTTCCTAGGTTCTCGGCCCCTCCCAGGCATTTCTAGAAGTTTCTCAAAAGAAATAAGGCGAGACCTTGTAATCAGTGGATGAGCACCAAAAATTCTCATTGGAGCCCTTATTCTGCGCGAGTGATGTTGCATGAGAAAAAGTCTTCCGCAATATGACTGGTAAAGAAATCGAGGAGATTATATTTGCCTGAGTTTTAGTTCTTCGATTCTGTTCACGTGGGCACCGCACCAATCTTGCTTGCGGTTAAGGTTTGTAATCAAAGGCATGCAATCTCTTTGCTTTCAAGTTTTCATTCTCGATTAATTGCGAAATAATGGTTCCGATAAGAGTGGGGAACCTTCCTCAATCTTCCCCTGTCCTTTTTCTGCAAATCTCCGCTTTGAATACCGTGAGTACTATCCGAGAACGGGAGAAATCTGCATACCCTCGACTCCTCCAGCTCCCGAACCACGTTACCGTGGAGCTACCCCAACTCACGAAAAAAAGCATCCCGAGCCAGAGCGTTGCTTTGCGACGCTCTATCTCGGACCTGTGCGCCACGTTACCCTGGTGCTACCCGAACTCACGAAAAAAAACCATCCCGAGCCAGTTTATTATATAGAGGGAAGAGGGGATGGCTGGAGCCGGCCGGCAACAGACAGTTTCGCAATACCTTCACCGTTTATTTTATAGAGGGGATATATAGAGGATATTGTATTGCTGCCGGCGTGAGCAAACTCTTTCTGCGCCTGTATCGCACTTAATATTTTGGTCAAGAAATGAGTTTATGTTGAAGTGTACAACGCAGAAAGGTGGAAGCAAGTCTGCGGCGACATTTTCACTTAACTTTGCAAGCGTTTGCACATCACAGGATTCGAACCTAACTTTTCTCCAAGGCTGATGCTCTGTCCGGTGCCTTATCCATTCGGCCATACGTGTCGACAGATGGAGTGGTTCTCCCAGCATCAGCGTTATGTTCCAATCAGCGTTATTTTGGCTCATGTGCGGGTCCTCTGCGGATAGCAACGTTATTGCGGCTCCACCGCGGACAGGTGCGGATCCACCGCGGGCATGCTCGGGCAGAAAGTTCAGAGTATCACCAACCGACCCTTTCCAGCGGGCCGGCCGGAAGCCACGGTTGGTCGATTGGCCGGCAAGTGATTGGCTGCCACTCAGCCGATAGATGGTGATGGTAGAGCGGGCCGGCCGGTGATCAGCCGCCGCTCGGCTGGTCAGCACCTACTGGTCGACCGGGCCAGCGGCTCCACGTGTCGGACAAGGGAAGGGTACTAGTGGGGTCCGACACCTCGTAACAAAATGTGTACTGTCATACGCAGTTAGTGATGTTGATCTCAAATCCATTTTCCTCATCTGCTGCGGATCTCTGTGAAAAGTTACGTGGCATGATATCAGCTTGCCCCAGGCAGCCAAAATTTGGCTTTCTGGCTATGTTCTGGCAAAATATCGAGGAAACTTCTCCTGACTTAAGAAATTCTGGGAAGCACCAATTAATTTCAACTGGTTGATAAGTTCGAAATAGTTCTATAACTTTTAGCAGGATATAACTCAGAATTCAGACTTCGCCTATCTAGACAAGACAAAATAATGCCACACAACTCTTCATAGAAAGCTCCGCAGCAGATGAGGAAAACGGATTTGAGATCACTATCAAAAACTGCGCAGGTAACTACCAGCTAACGTCCCAGCTCGAAAAACGGTACAAAGAAGCGATAAAGGAAGACCTTAAAGACAGACGAGCAGCAGTATTGGCCGAAGCCGCAGAGGCAGGGAAAAGCATCCGCAACGCCCGCCGAGACTTCACCAATCGTAAGACCAAGATGACCGCCCTCCTGCGCCTATACGGAACAATTCCTCCATCAAGACGGGTAGTGGAGAAGGTCATCAACGACTTCTACTCGGATTTCTCCGATAGCCACGTCCACCTCTCTCAATGTCGTCTTAGGGAAGATGGATATGTCGCATCAGTTCCGAAGTCCGACATGCAATAAAGCCGGTGAAGAATCGTACAGCACCGGGTCCCGACAGGATTCGACCGAAGCATCTGAAAAACCTGCCAATTCTTATCACCACCTTAGCTATGCTTTTCACGCTGTACCTGTCGGAATGCAAGATACCTAACCACCAGAAGACCAGCAGGGTCGTGCTGCTCTACAAGAAAGGAGACCCGCAGGACATCGGCAATTATCGCCCCATCTGCATACTGTCCGTTGTCTACAAGCTTTTCACGGGAGTGATCCTAAAAGAGGATCGAAAGGACACTAAATGAAGAACAGCCGTGCGAGCAGGCAGGATTTCGAAAAGGATTCAGTACGATCGATCACATACACACACTCACTAGACTCATCGAAATATTGCGGGAGTATAAGATGCCCCTCTGTCTCACGTTCATCGATTTGGAGAAAGCTCTGTTGAGACAGAAGAGGTCTTCGAAGTCCTGGGCAACCAGGGCATATCTACTCAACACATCAAGGTACTTCGTGAGCCCTACAGCAACTTCACGAACAGGATTTCTCCATTCTAGGACGACATCACCATTGATGTCAAGAGAGGGGTTTGGCAAGGCGATACCGTGTCGCCAAAACTATTTAGCGCCACTCTCGAAGACGTCATGCGGAAACTGGAATGGGATAGCATGAGAGTGCAAGCTAATGGCCGGCGACTCAGCCATCTTCGCTTCGCTGACGACATTGTACTCATAACACAAACCATCAGCGAAGCGGAGCAAATGCTGGCCGACTTCGACGACGCGTGCGAAAAGGTAGGTCTCCAACTAAATCTGACGAAGACGAAGAACGGACGGATCCCGGATGCCTCATTCTAGCTCAACGGAACGATCATATCCGAATGCTCCAGCTACGTATACCTAGGTCGGAAAGTTATCATGATGAACGACCTCGCTCAGAGCTGGACAGGAGGAAACGAGAGGTTTGGGAAGCTTACAAGAGCATCGAGGACATAGTGATGAAGACGAAGAACACCAGGCTCTGTGCCCTACTTTTCAACACAACCGTTCTCCCTGCTTTGACCTACGCCTCAGAAACCTGGGTGTTGCGCAAGCAGGATGAGAATGCGGTCAACGCTCCATCGAGAGGGTGATGCTAGGAATAACCCGCCTCACACAAGTGAGGGCTGGAATACGGAATTCCACCCTTCGTCAACAGTCGGAGATCAGGGACGCTCCCGCTCACGTCATGTTTAGTAAGATCAGGTGGGCAGACACGTGATGTGTTTTGACGACAACCGTGGACGAGAGCCGTCAGCGACTGGACTCCACGGAACGTTAAAGGCAGGGGTCCACCTCATCTTCGTAGTTCAGCTAACAGCGGATTCTGCATCTACTCGGCGCGATGGTTCCAACGGTATACATAAATTGTCTCAGAATGGTCTATAAACCCGTCTTCCAGGACGGGGTCGGTAACAGTTTGCCAACTCGAGTTGACACGTGAAGCCATTGATCTTATCGATTGAACACGCCAAGACTCGTTGACCGACGTGGCAGCCGTGGCAGGCAGCCAGCACTGCTTGGAGCGATCCGCCTCCGGGCTCCAAATTTTTACTCAGTTCGTGCCTTTCAAAAATGGGGATTTCGTCGCTTCTGTGCCTATTGATGTACATCCCAGGGATCAACATGATGAGAAGGTCTAGGATATGTTGCTAAATTCAACAGGCAGAACGAGGTGACCCTCTGCCTTTAAGCGCACAAGAGGAAGACCACCGACCCGGTCAGACATCTTCACGAGCTTCTTCAAGGACAGATACGATGTTCTCCATGTCCCTCAAACGGACAGACTCCACTGGACAACTTTGGATCGTGAGAGAGACAAATGGAAGGACAGGCGTCTATTCGGTATACCCGAAGATCAACGAGAGTCAAGGTGATCAAGGTGACCAAAAACTGCATATGGCAGTATACATTTTAATACGAGTTGTCGGACCCCCTAGTATCTTTCCCTGAAGACGTCTCAGACAATTTCGGAGGCAAATCGCGTTTCGGACGGGTGAGGGACGAGGGTCGGAACGAGCGTTCAGGTGTTTTCGCCCGAGAAGTAGCCGCGTTCAGGCAGCTGTAGGGCCGCTGAAAACGGGGCTGACATTCCTATCCGCCCTACTACTGTCCAGGTGTTCAAGCATGAGCCCGCAAACTACCAGCCGCTACTGCTCCTAATCCAGCGCACAAGGCGGCATTCTCCACAATTACCTATCAGTTGGACGCCTACGCCGCGGCAACCTTTGGCAGCTTGGTCACTGCTTGCATAAGAGCCAAGGGTTCGAAGCCATTGTGGATGTACAGTGATCCACCTGAGTATAAAATCGACACAAATATGCAAATTCTCACCAGAACTACGAAAAGATCGTTATTTGCAAGGTCCATCCATCTTTCCGTAGTGCTAGCTTTCTACCATTATTGAGCGGATTCGAGCCAACCTGACCATTCTCAGAACCCCAAAAGCAAGTTTCTGATCGCATCCGAAACTTGCTTTTCCAAGAGCTTGTCGACAAGTTGTTTTCACACTTCCTTGCCGACAAGTTGTTCGTCCGAAAAGCTTGTCGGCAACTTGTTTTCACTGCTTCGTTGTTGAAAACAAGTTGTCGACAAGCTTTTCGGGCGAACAACTTGTCGGCAAGGAAGTGTGAAAACAACTTGTCAACAAGCTTTTGGAAAAGCAAGTTTCGGATGCGATCAGAAACTTGTTTTTGGGGTTCTGAGTTGTTTATGAATGATTGAGAGTCCGCGGCTTTGTCCACTAGGCCATCCATGCTGCTAATCTATTTCATCCCGGTGTGGTTTTCATCCTTTATCACGTCCCTACTATCACCAACGGACCAATCCGACCAGGATAAGCTCCTTATTGAGCCGAAATATGTAGTCGTTCAGACTACATATTTCGGCTTCTTCTCAGAACTTCGAAAACAAGTTGTCGGCCCAGCTTTCCCCAAAAACAACTTGCAAACAAGCTTTTAACTAGCAAATCTTTGTCGACAAGTTTGACGTCATCATACCACCTAGAACCAAGTTGTCGACAAGCTTTTCCCCCGAAAACTTGTCGACAAGGAAGAGAAAAAACAAGTTGTCGACCAGCTTTTCCAAAAAACAACTTGCAAACAAGCTTTTGTCGGAAAAAGTTGTTGACAACCCTTTAGCTGAACAACCTGTCGTCGAGAGAGAGTCATGTTCCCATACACGCGTGACATACGATGCAACCATTGAGGACACCAGGGCAATGATTCCTATAGCACAGTTGTAAGAAAGCGTTTGCTTCCTAATGAAGGACAGCTGTGCAAGCTTACGCGTGCACAGGTCCTACCTTGAGCAATTTTGTAGTGTAGAGCTGACAGATTGTCAGTGAAGGACGAGTCAAGAACAAGTTCACACGTTCAACCACCTGTCGGCAAGAAACAGCAAAAACAAGTTGTCGACAAGCTTTTGGGCGGACAAGTTGTCGACAAGGAAGTGCAAAACCAAGTTGTCGACAAGTATTTGGAAAAGCAAGTTTCAGATGCGATCAGATACTTGCTCGCCAAATGCTTGTCGACAAGTTGTTTTTGGGGTTCTGAGTTGGAGATATTTGCCGGCGGTCAATGGCCGCAAAAAGCGGGCCGATGTTCGACACTCTTCACATAGCGGGCCGAACCGCGACGGTCGTGCGTCAGCCCGAATGATTCTGCGTTCAGCCCGCGATTCGCCCGACAGCACGTTTGGCCCGCAACATGTGTGGATTCGCCCGCCATGAGTCCTCGTTCGAACGTTCGTCGGGGATTTGCCGGCGATTGGAACGACATTTCACCCCAGAATTGTCTGAGTTGGTGGGAATGAAAACAAATACTATCATAAGGAAAGAGCTCAGACAATTCCAGGGGCAACAATCTACCAGACAGAGTTCCGAACGAGCGGGGGGCGACGCAAGAAACGAGCAAAGCCCCGTTCTCGCCCATGTCGCTCGCGCGTTTGGGCCGGAACACCTTGGTATTGGCCCTCATTTGGCCCTCTAATTCTGCTTCTTTAGACTGTTCTCAAGCGCCATTCGTCACTGCTATTAATCAGTTGACTGTTCTGTTTTAGTGCAGTCAACTGGCTAACACCATTGACGAATGACACCTGAAACAATTAAACGATTATATGACCAAATACATATATTTATTAAAAGCTGCTTCAATACACTAGAAAAGCACTTCACTGGAAAATTATGACCACATGACTACACATCTAACTAAAAATAAGTGCACAATTGGGAAAGAAAAGTTAGTACCTAATCAAGAACTTCAAGTTGGAAAGACACGATATTGCTTAAACAGTATGAGGGGAGATGGGCTGCACATGCAGCTAAAAAGGTAGATGATCCAAGGGTGAATATTCTAATGAGAACCGCAGGCACTGCCAGACTGGAGATGGAAACAGTTAATGAAGCTCGTAGTGAAGGAAAGCTCGGCTGGAAACCGTACTTCATATTTTAAAGAACCCAAGAATTGCTTTGAAGCGAGAGATGAGGTAGGACATTCAGATGTCAGAGCAAAATGAGGCAAGGTAGTCACATTACCTAAAGATGCGTGAGTTTGAAATCGTCATCGTCAAAAACGCTTCTCCGTATTGAAGATAATGTCTGCACTAGTGTGCGGTTAGACTCAGGAAGAAAAAAGCTGGCAGTAAGTAGCAAAAAAGATCTCGTCAAAACGGATGTTTCACTGACTTCCGCTTCTTTCGTAGAAGAAAAAACAAGCGGATGTAGGCAAAATTTTGTTCTTTCTGGAGAAACTAAGCGATCACACAGCAAATTTTTTATGAGTCCCTGTCCTCGAAATGGCCAAAACTTTCGCTAACTGAAGTTTTAGTCCAAAACGTCTGCTAAACATTTGTCATGACCAAAAATGCTGTTCAGAATGAGAAAAAGAAAAAGGGCATAACTCCTCCAAACAATTCTATCATATAGAGGAAAATGAGACAAGGAGATAAACAATATCGAAAGTGAGGAAAGTGCCGGGTACCGGTGTTGAAGTCAGTTATCCTCGTAGACGATGCCGTAGCTTGCGTCGTAGTCTTCACCCACAGAAGCCGCACGTTCGTATTCTTCTTGACGTGATCGACGGTCGCGTTTATCGTGACGCTAAAAGGCAGTATTTTAGAGAAGGGCTATAGGGCTTACAGAAAGAGATTATACGTACATTGTTCTGCAGCCAGTTCCTCATGATGTCGTAGTATTCATACTCGTACGACCGAATGTGCTCACTGCAATGTACTCACTGTAACAGGCGGCGGGAATCCGAACAAAACTGTCATCAGTTCCTCCATTATGCCGATCTCTTCCGCAGAGATGCCAAAGTGATGAATGTAAGAAGCGTAATAAAGAATTTTCCCATTCCCACCTTAAGAAAACCAGCTTTTCGTTCCCGAATAAAAATAGGTCTCCTAAACATACTCATTTCGGGTGTGATTGAGGTTTCCATCTGCTCATTTACCACAAACCAGCATCATTGCAGTTACCGAGTAAGACTTGCTCTAATAATAGAAAATGTTAAGCGTAACTAACGCTCGAAGAATTTCTTACACTTCTTGTTGAACTCTTATGAAAGGTTGGTACCTTCACATACCTTCTGTTGTCTGCCGGCTTCCACACTCAGATCTCACGACCATGATCGTGATGACAGTCTATCTGGATGTTCCCTCATCATGCGTCTCTGCCTCATCCTTTCTTCATTCAATACTAAATAAAGAAACCGTTGACTCGTTAAACTCTCACCGACGTACTCAGGAACTTACTTCCGTAGCCGCGTAAGCCGTGCTCGCTGATGTATTGTGCCATTTTACACCTAAAATAAAGTTAGATAGATGGAAATGCATATATGAAACAAATTGTGCAACGACGGTGAAAATAATGCAAATTCTCAATTACACGAAATAAGCGAACATCACAACACACAAATATATCGGAATAAAAAATGAAAAAGTGGAATTGAAGAAGAACTTCGAAATTGCATAATTTCGAAACTTCATCAATGGATGACCTGAGGTGTCTTTCGAGCCGTTACTTCAACAAAAAATTGCGCGGTCAGCCTCCATGCATGAGCGGTCACATGCAAGCGACTTAGCATGTTCCGTGCTGAACGGTGGATGTAGCGCATCAACCCGATTGTTGCTCTCTTAAGGCCCGCGAACGAATGACACCCGCCATTAGCCCTCAACACACCCAACTTTCCTGCTCAGTTGGCCCGCTGTGGACCCTCGGTCAAATCTTTCGCCCGTAAAGCCTAGTAGACCGAATCGAGCTTTGCCCCTGGAATTGTCTGAGAGAGTGATAGTAAACGAAAACGCCCGCTCATTTTATACTTCAACTCATCCTGTTGGAACGCTGGAACGGATCTCATCTCTTTATACCTTGAGGATGCTGATTGCTACAGCGGTGCAACTTTCGCAGAATTGTTGCGACCACAACTAAGTATCTAAAACGATCAAAATCTCTGACACGAAAATTTCCGTGGGTGCTGCCTTTAAAACGTACGAGCCAAGGTTTTTTCTTTGTATTGAAGTGGTAAGACATATTCTGCTACATCCTTTGAAGGCAATCTTGTGGTAGACCACTTTCACCTCCGGTCATAAGTAATTGGTTTCCGCACAGAGGTTCAGTGGCCATTTTGGAACATTTCACGTATACCATTGGAATCAACCTGTCGGGTCTGTTGACATTTCATAAAGAAAATTGGGGCAGGATTTCGCCTCCAGGTGACCGACCTAGCGTGCAACGTAAACTAATTTCGAAATTTCTCCCAAGATAGCTTCGTAAGACCCGCATAGGGTCGTCCCTGTAAATCACCACGGAATAGTATCTGGTCATCCAAGGATCCATCTCTGTTGGAGTGGACGAGTGCAGCGCGAGGATGAGTGACTGCGTGAAGGAGCACTGTGCAGAGCAGTGTTTGGCATTTATACTAGGATCATGTGCTTGGTACGAGCTTACACCCATGAAGGATAGGCCCTGACCCCTGACGCAGCTGATACCCACGAATTTGAGGGCTCAAGAGCAGTGTGTCACCTCGTTTTCGTGTCTGAGCTTTTACAAGTTTCTGAATCTACTCGACACGCTGAATCCAACGGTATACCTAAAATGTGACGGAAAGTTCCTTAAACCCTATTTTTAAACGTTTTTTCGGGACGGAATTTGTAACTGTTTGTCGACCGAGTGGACGCGTGAAGCCGTTGATCTCATGGATCGGACACGTCTAGACGTGTTGGCCAACGCTGCAGACGTGACGGGCAGCCAGCACATCCAGAATTAGCGTGACGAGGAGGTCTAGATTCTGTTGGTATTTTCAGCCCACGAAACGAGGTGACACACTGCCTTTAAGGTGGAGGCGCGGTATTTTCATGCAAGTTCTACATAATGCCTTGACGGTCTTCATGGAACCTATCCCGCAGCAATCATATGCGTGCGTCTGGCGTGCAATGGTTCATGCTCCTAGTATAGATTGCCCTTATCTCGTTGAGGGCTTCTCCGACTTTTGTAGCCACAACATTCGCCAATGGATGAATTTGGGCGGGTAGCGCCTTGCGACGTCATCCAGAGAGCCTGACTTCAAAAGTCAAACGCCTAACGTGCGACATCTCAACAAAATTTTTAGCAAAGTGAAAAGTTGCTAACCGACTCATGCTTCGCGCACACTTCATTCACTCGTGGATCTGTGTCCATGTCAATTCGGATCAGTTTGTATTCGGTTCCCCTTAAGTAGCACTCCAAGGAACGGCGTGCAAGATCGAATTTGTTTCTGAAGAGACTTTTGACCTTGCATCTGTTGATTATCTATTTATTTATTTATTCATTTATTTATTTATTTATTTATTTATTTATTTATTTATTTATTTATTTATTTATTAAGTCATAAATGATGTGCTTGGCATAGGTAATAGTTCATTATAAGAAACTGGTCTTACCCGAATGTTTTGGAATCTGCTACAAAAACTGCCACATTGCCAAAATGTTGAACGCATTTACTCATATCTCTTCGTGCTAGGGAAGCCCTAAAAACTGTCGATCATATCAAGGATATAAGTGTAGCGAAATAATTTTGCCAGAATGGCAAATACTACCGCACACACGACGCAATCGCCGCGAATTTGTTGCTGGTACAAATTTCCACGTGTGGCAGCATTTACATGGGAAAATGTGAATTCCTTACCATTGTGTAAGTTGCAATGGTATTTGGGCAATTTATAGTAGGGTGCGTGCGCCAGACGCACGCATTCATTTGCGAAGGTTTTTGTTGATCCCAAGGATGTACATCAACAGGCACAGAAGCGACGAGATCCCCATTTTTGAAAGGCTCGAACTGGATAAAAATTTGGAGCCCGGAGGCGGATCACTCCAAGCTGTGCTGGCTGCCTGCCACGGATGCAGCGTTGCTCAACGAGTCTCGACGTGTTTAATCGATGAGATCAACGGCTTCACACGTCAACTCGGGTCAGCAAACAGTTACAGACCCCGTTCCGGAAGACGGGTTTAAAGGCGGTTTTGAGACAATTTACCTATATTGCTGCATTCAGCGTGTCGCGGTGATGCACAATCTGCAACTACCTTAACTACGAATGTGAAGTGGGCCCTTCCCTTTAAAAGTGGGAAAACATCTCCGCCAGTGTCCATCCGCTTCTTATCGTACAGAAACCGAGCTTTACGCACAACTACCTTGTCAAGAAATTAGCTGTTCTGGGACGAAAAAATTAAGTCAGAAAAGATGTCACAGCGGGTGAGACGCTGGTCATCTGTCAGATCGTGAGGTGTTCAATTCCGCACCATTCTTGTCATGTCGACTGAAGTCAAATGTTTTGAAACTGTGGTGAGCCCCATCCCCGCCCTCAACGTTCGGATGGTAGGTTCTGGTTTAGGTTCCATGACTGTCCTCAACGCTCGATCGTCAGGGAACGACCTGGGATCACGACCATGGTTGCCTTGGCGATCAAAATCAACGGAAGAATCCTAGCCCATTATCCTTGGAAAAGCAACTCGAAGCCAAAACAAATGCAAGTTTACCACATGCTTCTGGGAAAGAATCATCGAGTTCGAAGTCATCAACCATAATCAGCCGAGAATCGCGTCGGCTCATTTATTCGCCCCTTCATAAAAACGCCCAAGAAGGAGCTAGCCACAATATTCAAGGAGCATTCGAAAGAGGAAGAAAAGCCAAACCCAATAGTTACATAAGCTGGGCTGAAATTGCTCATATTGGACGGAAGGGAAAAGTTTAGTTGAGCATACCAGGGAACGGCAATTATTTTTGCAACAACCTGATATATCTGAGTCCAATCCGGTCGGATAAAAAAAGCTATGTGTCGATTCTCGTCGGATAGATACGAATAAGGATCGATACGTATCTTTTCTTATCCGACCAGATCGGGCCTGCAACACTATAAGTGTTGCATGCCCGATCACTATAAGTGTTGCATGAAGGCAAGGTCCGGGCAAAATTCCATCTCCCGAATTTGTGCTGGATTCGTAGCACATGACAACGCCTTGGACGAAAACTATGGAAAATCCTTGAAAACAATGAACGCTTTCCATCTAACAATTTCGGTACGGCGTTTGCGGGTTTGCCCCGTCCGTGCTTTCAAATGACCTTATACGCGCCGTATAAGGTCATTTGAAAGCACGGACGCCCTACATGTTGTCTTTTCTGGCGTCGTAAGAAAAAATTCATATTCAAAGGGCCAGTGGTCCCTTTCATGAGGTGGGGAAGGTTTCACGAAGCGTTCATTGGCCTGTTTATACCTGAGCGTCCATCGTTGTTCAATACGCACGCGCGCTGCTTTTGTCGGTTGGAGCGTGCTTGCCCACGGCTTTAGTAATCCTCGGACGTTTGCACCATATTTAGCGAGAGAGCTTATGTCGAGGTCACAAACTTGGAATACTTGCTACAAATATGTTTTGTACTCCAGAGAGCAAAAAACCTGACCTGGCAAGATTTGACCTAACCCTATCTTTAAGTATAAACCAGTCTTTCCGTCCGGCTGACGCCGGACTTCCAGACTTTTCTTAATGCTCGCTTCGCTCGCATATTTTCATTGTCCGAAACGAGATTAATGCAGGTGGATGAACAGACACTATCCACAGAGAAGTATTCTTCCAGCGCCTCATGGAGTGTTTTACCCCTTATAGGCAGTGTCTCAGCTCATGAGCCGCATTCGAGATTCCCATCTCAGTCGAACATAAGCAAGCTGCTGAGCACAAAGATGTACTTTACGTTTCGTAGAAACGTCGAAAACCCCATAAGTTACGGGTTTCTTTGGCCGAGACTTTCGAAATTCTCGCCCAGTGGACGAGAGGGTCCATTCCGCAGCGAGAGCTTGCTGCGGGTGCGGCATGGTTTTTCAACACGGAAATGTTTCTTTGTTTGATGATAGTTGCTGCTGAGAAGTTCATTTTAATGTGCAATCTCAGCCTTTTAGCTCCACTTTTGCTAGCTTCCTATCTAGGAAACTCGTCAGCTCCTGTACCTAGTTTGCCTTAAAAGTAGGGGTTTTGAGGGTGTTTTCTGACATCAAGCACATCATTGGAATCAGCACCTCGAACTGCACCTGAATCCGTCGATATCTCGATACCCAAAATGAGGTGAGACACTGCCTTTATGGACAGATCCTTTCCAACCATATGTGGTAAGGCATTTCGATCGGCTGTGGTGGAGGTAAACGGTGAAAAGTGACAAAATCAGTGCACTTTGGGGTTGGATCTAAACAACAGCGCACCATTTTCAGAGTATCCCCATACCTTGCAAGTTCAAAATGAATCAAAATGAACTGGCGATCTCAGAGGTAAGGGTCGTGGAAATGATACATATCGATTGTTACGTTACATCGCCATGCCTCGCTGCCAAACGGAACTCATCGCCCGTACTCTCGAAGTCATCGCCCGTACTCTCGAAGATCTCAGACAATTTCGGGGGCAAATCCCGTTCCAACCGCCGGCAAATCCCCGACGAAACGTTTGAACGAGGACCAATAGCTGACAAACAGCGGGCGGAACCACGCATGTTGCGGGCCAAACGCGCTGTCGGGCGAATCGCGGGCTGAACGCAGAGTCATTCGGGCTAAAGCACCACCGTCGGGGTTCGGCCCGCTATGTGAATAGTGTCGGACATCGGCCCGCTTTTCGCAGCCACTGACCGCCGGCAAATATCTCCAAAAAGCGGTCTGAACGACTACATATTTCGGCTCAATAGGGAAATGGCTCGGTCGGAATGGTTGGTTGGTGGTAGTACACACGTGATAAAGGATGAAGGCAACACCGGTATGGAAGAGATCGGCAGCATGGATGGCCTAGTGGATAAAGCAGCGGACTCTCAGTCATTCATAAAGAACGGTCAGGTTGGTTCGAATCCTCTCAGTAATAGAAGAAGGCTAGCACTACGAAACTATGTAAATGGCTTGCAAATAGCCATCTTTTCGAATTTCTGATGAGAATTTGCATATTTGTGTTGCTTTTATACTCCGGTGGATCACTCTGGATCCACAATAGCTTCGAACCGGGAGCTGCTCCGTGGGAGACTGGGCCCAAGCAGCGACCAAGCTGACAGAGGTTGTCACGGTGCCGGCGTCCAGCTGACAGGTAATTGTGGAGAATACCACCTTGTGCGCTGGATTAGGAGCAGTAGCGCCTGGTGGTTTGCGGGCTTATGGCGGCCTGAACGCGGACAGTACTCGGGCGGATAGGAATGCAGGCTCCGCTTTCAGCGGCCCTAAAGCGGCCTGAACGCGGCTACTTCTCGGGCGAAAACACCCAAACGCTCGTTCCGACCCTCGCCCCCCCCCCCCGCTCGTTCCGAACGGGATTTGCCCCCGAAATTGTCTGAGATGTGCCCAAAATGAACTGGCGATGTGAGTGATAGCGATAGTGGAAACGATGCCAGTCAATCGCCACGCCCCATTTATTATCATCGCTCTTATATAAGACATACAGGAAGCTCCAAATGTCCGCAGTCAAGAGGGACGTGGCCACGACGCGGCTTTAGACAGAGACACAGGCGCTCGCCATGCTGCCACTGGTTGGCTGCAGAGTCAGAGAAGCCAGAGGCAGCATAGAGAGCGCTTGCGTCTGATCAAGGAGCCGCGCCGTGGCCACGCCCACTTGACTGCGGACATTTGGAGCTTCCTGTATGTCTGGGTCTCTTCACTCACTTTATCCATGTGGCGATCGCCGGCGGTCGTGGTGATCGCGACGACAGCAGGCTGTAGCGGCGGTCGCCACGATTGCTGACGAAGTCTGGGGTTACTCTCACGCCGTTGGATTCGTCTCCAGGCGTTCCTCCACTTTTACACGCCGACTCGCCTATATGATAGCGTTGGAGGGTAAAATGGAGTTGGGGGGGCCACCTTACAAAAGTCGGTAATATGACCTGTCCTACACGTTCAGACTTGCTAGCTGACACGTCCACAACGCTTTGACCTAGTAACCTAAAATGCAAACAAGTCAAAACGTGTAGGACAGGTCATATTATCGACTAATACCAAGTGCCCCCCCCCCAACTCCATTTTACCCGCGTTGGACCCGACTCTGGGCGTTTCTCCACTTGCGAGCGCCGTAGCATCTTTATCACCAACGCCGTCCTACCTCTAAAATGCAGTATGGGTCCGTCTTCGCTTCCGCTACACCTGTGCTGGAGCAACCCTAATCATTCTCATTCCTTTCGTCGGCCTGGTTCCTTCTCTTCGTTATAAAGGTACCCCGCCCATTTCTTCCCTTTTATGCGGTTCTGTAATCACAGGCCTTTCTCATCCATTCCAACCGTGATGAAAACAACTGTCGATCATTAACAGGTCTGAACACGGCTGACGTGGCCCGAAACACCTGTAAGTAAAAAATCAAAATTTACCACATCTTGTGCATAACTCGACGCGCTGAACACAATGATGTAGGTATTTTGAGTTTTCGATTGCTGGTTCTCGTGCACAGACACACACGACTGACGCGCGTGCATCTAGACGCACGCGTTCGCGGCCTCGCGGCTTCCGCGCGTTCTTTTCATTGAGGATGTATAGGAAACTCCAAACGTACGTAGACAAGAGTCGAGCCCGCGGAGCGGCTTTCTTGGGAAGAGACGCAGGCGCACACTATGCTAAGCTCCCATGACTCTGCCCAAGAGAGCCGCGCCGCAGTCTCGACTCTTGTCTACGTGCGTTTGGAGTTCTCTGTACATGCCGTGATGACCGGTCTCCATCGAAACTCTCTTGCAAATGGATGCGTGCGACTGATGCGCGACTGACGCACGCAGCTAGTATAAATTGCCTATAACAGTTGCTGATTGGTTTATTTTTGTTCGTTTTTAGCTGCCAAAGTCTAGAGACAACCCGCTCAGAACCCCAAAAACAAGTTTCTGATCGCATCCGAAACTTGCTTTTCCAAAAGCTTGTTGACAAGTTGTTTTCACACTTCCTTGCCGACAAGTTGTTCACCCGAAAAGCGTGTCGACAACTTGTTTTCACTGCTTCGTTGTTGAAAACAAGTTGTCGACAAGCTTTTTGGGCGAACAACTTGTCGGCAAGGAAGTGTGAAAACAACTTGTCAACAAGCTTTTGGAAAAGCAAGTTTCGGATGCGATCAGAAACTTGTTTTTGGGGTTCTGAGCGGGTGGTGAAAAAATGTTTAACTACAGTATGTGCTATTCGTGTTGCTCTGATTTCATCAAGTTATTTGTATGAACACACCTTCCGTTCGAATATCCGAGGATTCCACGTCCTTTTGTTGTCAGAACAACGAATGCGACAATGATTAACACCAGAAGTGCTACGTAAAGTCCCTTTTTGGCTCCATACGAATCCACGTGTCGAAGTCGAACAGGCGCGTAGATAGGCCGGTACATTTCGTTTTTTCTGAGTTCTCTCATCAAGTGCTATTCAATGAAAACATTTCTTCATGTAATGTTTCTTTGAAATTGAAAAAAAATTTGCATACTCATCACCACCTCAAGTGGTTACGACGCCGTTGGACCAGGTGAGAAGCAAGAGTGAAGAATGAATGATAAATCCAGCAACAGGCAGTGGGTCGACGCGTCATTTTCTAGAACGTGTTGTGTCACGTGTAATCAGGACTTCACGTGGGAACTTTGGAGATGATCTGAGAAGAACGAAAAATTTGCCCTCTAAGATCAATTCGCTCACTGAATGTATTCAGTATACTACCAATGAAACATTGAATTATGTAAAAGCTACCTCGCAATTAGGCTGTGTTTATACTTCACTGCGGCGCGACCCTCGTGCACAGGCTGTGCGTTCCTGAGCGGATGGTCCTATTTTAGTACGTGCAGCGGCCATTTCGTGGCAGTTGTCGGTTATACATATTTGCGATGTGTCATAGCCTCTTCGCGTGCTGTTTATACTTTTTTCTTTACGAAAAAACATGCGATGCGACGAATTTGCTAAGCGAATTCCTCGTCCACAATGATTCCGTCAACATTACGGTTTAAGAGATGTCGTGGAACCATTGACGCGACGCTATAGCCTCACGATGAGATATAAAACACATCTATCTACGCATTCAATTACTCTCACTTCTGGTTACGACTTCCGCAAAACCATATAGATTTATACAGATCCACATCGGAAGTTTCGCCTATGAGGTGTGGTGTGAGGCCTTGAAACATGAAACAGAAACCAGCAAAATTACAGAAAATCTAGTGTATATGAAGTGGTAAACTCTTACACTTTATCGAGCTTACAATTTTGATCAGTTTGCAAGTAAGATTTGCCGTCCCCTATGTGGCCGGCCGACAGTTTCGGGGAAAACGAAAACAAATTGTCATTCTTCTTTGGTAGTGCGCGGGGGTCGTGGTGAAGAACAATGTCAAACTATTGCGCAAATCTACGTGGAAATATTCGGAATTCGAACCAGCGGAGCCCCTCTCCCTCTTTCTCTGACATATGTGAGCTTAATAGTTCCAAATGAACCCATCTAGCAACTTACATTTAGTTACAAACAGAAACTACGAGAAATAAGCAAGATTTTTACAAGAAATTATGTTAACACCTAATGCATAATGCATACCAAAGTGGATGAGGATTTAATTAATTAAAAATTTAATTCTGAGTTGGTGACTTTAACCACATGTTTCGGTTCTCCTCCTCCAATCTCTTCACCTTGAACTTAGAATTTAGTGAAAACACTGTTGAATCGAAATAGTCACCAATTTAGAAATTCGTTGTTTGAAAGAAAGGGAAGGTATTTTCCCCGCATGGTTCGAATGCATCACTGAAAATACGTATGATGAATGCGTGACCGTACCCAAATTTATCTTTTATTTGGCACCCCTGTACATTTTTAACGCTGCATGATGTTGTCTATATCCAGCTGCTACGCATGTGTATACGACTAGATATCTTTCCAATGATGCATCCTGGCCCTGGGCTGTATTAGTCCCTAATTCAAGATTTCATTTTTTTTTTCCTGGGCGCGTGTGGCGCAGTGGTAAGAGGCTCGCCGCGCACGCACACGATCGATGTTTCGATCCCGCCCGAGGCCAAACAAGCCCTCCATCCCTCCGGGGTCTGCAAATTGGTACCAGAGAGTCTGGGAGGATGGAGCACTGACTTGGTACATCGGGTGCCCCCCGCAAGTCATTGCACATGGCACATACGCATTCAACGACTCTACGATGCTCAGATGAAGTCGAATGCGTGGCGCATCCCTCGTGACGGGATTGATTAACGCCGACCACTTTATCCTTTATCCTTTTATCAAGGATCCTCATCTCCAACTTTTTCGAAATCGAATATTTATTTATTTATTTGTTTACCTACTTATTTCTTTCTCTGTTTATTTATTTAATTATTTATTTGTTTATTTAATTACCCACTTATTTGTTCTTTATTTGTTTAATTATTTATTCAATTATTTATTTAATTACTAGCGCCCCTTGGGGACGCTAGAAAGGGGGTGAGGCAGCCACTTGAGACATGTGCAAGAGCTTCGCACTTGCTAAATCTTTAGGAAATTGATGAAGAAATAAAACCAATCTTTTAATGGACCCAAACATGAAGTCCTTCTCATGAGTTAAGTATGAATATGAGAAGTCTCCATCGTATGGCGTATTCGTGCGTATTCCTCACTACCGGGCGAACGCAGATGTGTTCTCCATCGGAGGAACTGTATCCTGCCGTTCCCTACACTACTGGACCAAAGCGAAATCGTATCCGAGTGTTTTCCTCACTACTTGGCCGCAGCGGGTTTTCTTCCATCGGTGACCCGTACTCTGGCGTCATCTTCACTATTAGGCCTGAACCGTATTCTGGTACTCTCCACTTTACTGAGTCACAGCGGAGCAATCCTATATGTATTGGCGGACCCGTATCCTGGTGTTATCCACATCACTGCGTCACGGTTTCCTCCATCCGGCGCCTTCCTCACAGTTAGGGCAAGCCGGATCCGTTCTCCAGGGGCGTGCCCGCATCCGCATTCTCAACACTATCGGATCAAAGTGAACCCGTATCCTGACGTTCTTCACACCATTGGGCTACGACGGGTCCTTCCTCCATCGGTGGACCAGCGTTCTCGCGAGTTTCTTACCGCAGGGTCGCGGCGGACCCTTTTTCAATCAGCGTAGCCGTATCCTGGCGTTCCCCTACACCACTGGGCCACGCGGACCCGTTCTCTGTCGACGGACCCGTGTTCTGATGTCCCCCACACAAGTGGGTCACGGCGGGCCCCTTCTCCATCGGTGGACCTGTATCCTGGTATCCCCCACACCACTGGGCCACGGCGGGCCCTTTCCCCATTGGTGGACCCCTATCCGTATATTGTTGATTGGTTACACAATGTCATGCCTTGATATATTGGCGCTCTTACTCTGTGTTAGTGCAGACACTTTCTGAACGAACGGATGTCGTGACGAAGGAATCGCTGCGAGAATTCAGCAGGGGATGCGGCAGTAGCATCCCTTTGCTCGGGCGACCGAGTAGTTCCAGCCTCTCCTTGGCTTCCTAGACGCAGCGCTTCTGAGAAAATTCACCCTCGTCACAACAGTGGAAGGGTGGCTTTCCTGCTGCGTACATTGTGCAGCCTGAAAGCTTGTAAACACTCCCTCATCCTTATGCTGCGAGACCGCCAGCGAAGGTGATGAAACCACTAACTCGTGCACGCGGGAGAGCCAGCAGTGACGTAATTGCGCGTCCCGAAACGAATGTTTCTGAGTCTTTAAAGATCGACCATTTCGCCCCACAGTCTGCGCCTCAAGATGTGCTGTCTATGAGTGCCGCCGCGTATCTCTAGCCGCTTTAGCCCCCTTACGGCGCTCTATTTAATAGATTTATTTATTTATATTCAATATACGCTAAAATGAGGCGTACTTTACCAATCAGGCTAGCTTCAGAGAAGAAAACTCAGTAGGAAAAAATGATGAAAAACAGAACAAGAACGACAAAAATTAGAAGAACAGTCAGAATATTCGACTTCGGAAATACTCGGTACGATGTTGAGCAACCTCAGCTCACCAGTTCCATCCCAAGTCGAACACTATCCAGATCTAATACGACAGTTTCAAAAGCAGCACTTGAGGCTTGGTTACCTTCCTAGCGGATATTGACCCTCACAGATGAGTAATTTATATGTCTAACACTGCACTTTTCAATACATTTATTTTTTTAAACTTATCCTATTAATACAACATAAATTTACATTATTAATACAATAAATAATGTACACCGACAATAAGCACAGGTAATAATTCACCTAACAAAACGTCTAAGGAAAATACAAAAACGAAGAAAAAACATCACTATTAATGGTACAAAAGGCTGGTTTCGTCAATGGACAAATCGTAGCCGATGATGTTGGCAAAGTTGCCAAAAAGATCCTGAAATAAAGTAGTAGTTGACTTTGACTAGATATCTAAACATTCAATTCCACCCTAAAAATCTGGGAAGAAGAGCTATAAAAAATCTCACCTCTCCATCCGGATTTGAGATACTGGAGAGTTCTATATGTTCAGCTGTAACGCTTTTTGCAGTTGTGGGCGGAAGAGCTTCAGGTTCAACTGCTTCAGTAGGAGAAAAGAACTCGTCCAGGATGGCTGAATCGAGGCGGACCTGAAAACACAACTGATGAAGGGGATTTATTAAGTTTTTGTTCATGAATTACATGCCAGCAGGTTGCAAATTTTTACCAATTAATTTGATAGACATGAAATAACATTTTTCCATTATTCCCAATTCCATGTTGTCAATACTACCATATATTGAAAAAGCTCTACAAGTAGGAAAATAACAAGTGGAAATTTATCAGCGCTTGCTTTTTTAAAATATTTTCTTCAGGTCTTAGATAGCCACAATTTTTTGATATAGCTTTCCACTTGCTAACCTGGTAGGGATACTAGGGGGTCCGACAACTCGTAATGGAATGTATACTGTTAGATGTAGTTTTCGATGCTGATCTCAATTTCGTTTTCCTTATCTGCTGGGGAGTTCTCTGTAAACAACACATGATGCGACATGATTTCGGCTTGTCTAGACCGGCCAAATCTGACTTTCGAGTTATATTCTGCTAAAAATACAAGCAAAGACTATTTCAAATGTGTCAACTAATTGAATTTATTTGATGCTTCCAAAATTCCCTTAGATCCGGATAAGTTTCACCGATCTTTCAGCAGAATATATCTATGAAGCCAAATTTTGGCTGCCTTGCGCAAGCTGGAATCATGCCACGTAGTACTCCAGAGAGAACTCCGCAGCAGATAAGGAAAAAGGACTTGAGATTTCGGAAACTGCACTTGACAGTATACATTTCGTTACGAGTTGTCGGACCCGCCTCCCCCCCCCCTAGTATCCTTCCCTGGTAAGCTAAGATGTGATGTAATGAAATTCCTGGCGAAAAAAGTGAAAATTTTTCCTAGTAAATTTTTAGGACACACACCTGTGCAGGAGCCTCTTCTATCCTCGTTGTCTTAGCATTGCTCTCCCTCACAGCACAGATCTCGTTCGGAACCACCTCCTCACAAGGCAACGTATCACAAGGAGGCAAGAATGCAATCTCAGGGCTATAGGCCTGTGCACCCAAGGAATCATTGAAACTGAAGGAATCAGAAGAGAAAGAGGAAGCAGAGGTATCCGATGGAGGAGGGGTGAGTAGACCATATGGAACAGGGAACAAGCTTGGTGATGTCACCGGATAAGCGGGGCTAGCGTCGAAAGAAGACAATGAGGGAGCGGGACTGAGCATCGGCGTACTGTACTGGGGTACGGGCTGGTAGCTGATACAGTGTGAAGTGGAGGGTGACGCCTCTTCAGGTTTGAGGATATGGTAGGGTGCTGGTTGCTTGTAATAGACAGCTGGTAGTGGTACACTGGTATCCGGAGGTGATGAGCAGTCTCCTGAAAAAGTGTTTTGCATGAGCTCGACGTTTCTTCTATCAAAAATTGATAACTTGTGGTAATTGATTACTAGTGAAGAATGGGTAGTAAAAATTGAATAGTACATAGGGATCAGTAGTGGAACCCAGTTTCGAAACTGTGACTGAACAAGTCAATTTTTCTAATGAAAGTACCCCAAATCTAAGGAGACCTAGAAATCGTGCTTTGCATCGGTATGCATTGCCTTTGCATGAGATGAAAAAAAACACACACCGGATACGCATCGAATTTGGGGATGGATTCTGCATGGATATGCATGGGTTTTGCATGGATTTGATCGCTGCTGCTATTGTTTTGCACGAACACGTATGTCTTAATAGTGGAATTTGCATCTTTCAATCTTAAGCACAACAAAGTTCCTAGTTTCCTGAGTGGCAGGATCATGCTGGATTTCAAAAAAAAAAACAGTAACAACAGTATCAAATCGAACGAACAAAATCTTTCTCGTTCTTTCTTTCGTTTTTTTTTTATTGATTCCGCTCCATTTCCACACTTATTCTTGCGTTACTTGATAGTTTGAACATTTTGGTGTTCTTGCTAAACTACACAAATCATTGAATTTTTTGGCTACCAATGGGTTGGGGGGAGGGGAGCTCCCAGTTGCGTCTGATACTGGTGGTCATTCTTCTCATCTCATTTATAGAACCATTTTTTTTTGTTTTTTTTTTTGCCTCAATTTTCGCGTTTACCATCGGCTTGATTCTATTATTCGTTTACTTTTTTCAAAGGTGATCATCATATTTTCTCGGAGTTTTTTTTTTCAAGGAATCACTTGAGAAAAGGGATATGCAAAAACTTTTCGTACTCTTGATGAGTTCCTCTTCAGTAACGTTTAGTAATTTTTCCTTCACTACTGTTTCTTCAATTTTTATTTTTTTGTCTTATTTCCCACCAACTTTTTGAGTTTCAAAGTACCAAGTAGTGAAACTTACCGTAACCAGATAAGGGCCGCGTCTGCGGAGTCCTAACCACGGCTTGCCGCTCGAAGGGAAAAGACGCGGGTATGTCCTTAGGCATAGCTGCGGGAGGAATATTGGGGAACCTTAAGAATAAAACATTTATCACTTTATTGCAAGATAGTTTGGAAGCGACGCAGAGAACAACTTACCCATGTCCAGTGTAACAGGGAAAAAACGAATATTCGCCTTGTTTTCTGCGTTTCCACAGGCGAACACCCGCTATGGTGATGTGCTCACAGGCCTGGAGTGCCCGAGAAATGTTGGTGAAGTTCATCTGAAAGCACGGTCTTTGTTCTGAAGCATTATATAAAATGCTGACTAGCAGGCAAACCTTTGCTCCCATAGCGGAATTGTAGAGGTCAGTGAATTTTCGGGTGTTCCATATTTTTACCCCGAATGGGCCACCATGCCACGAGACCAGGTTCTCTTGTCGCGGATCGGAGAGAAGGTGGAGGATGAAACGCAGCACGGGTGAGGCGCAACACTCTGAAACGGTAAAGCTACAGTTTTTATTAATTGATTTAACTATAATTTTACTATTAGTGTATCTATTCTATGGAACTTTGACTCACTTTTTAGAAACTTCACTTTCTCTTGACTAGAAAGCACGTAAGGAACATCATCCTTGTAGGGGAGTTCTCCTGAAAAATGCTCCATGCCTCTAAAGTTGTGGAAATGTGATCAACATGGAAAAAATAGCATAACTTGTGGAAGCCACATTGTGATACCAGTCGAATCTTCTAGAAAAACGACTTTTCCCTACCAATCAATTCAACCACTGTGAGGTAAACACCTACCTTCTTCCGATTTACACTTTGGCAGTAGATTTGCTTCAGTGGCAGTATTGCTTACGATTTGAACTTCGGCACAACTTTGAGAAGGTGTGTAGTGCTAAAAAGACAGTAAAATGATTCGATTGTCGAAGGATAAAAGAGAGAATTGAAAGCAGTAGGTTCAAAAACTGGGTGCATGGAAAGAAGTGTAACGCCGGGGACGACCAGTAGGAAAAGATAAGAATTAGGCTATGAAGGAAGAAAAAGTCTTTGTTTGGAATGTTTTTTCTTTGATTGGACGAAAATTAGAATCGCTTTTTCGCGTCAAAGTCCAGTGAATATGCGATAAATTCTATTCTTTAGCGGTATCACGCCTTTTCTCTATCTGTGAGCTGCAGGAGAAGAATTCATCCAATTGAAAAATTTTACTCTACTAATTCCTATATTCTAACGTGTTTTGAGGTAATTTTTGCTCCACGTTTTACAAAATTTGAGTGCAAACGAGTCATGGAGGAATTTGTACAAAATGAATCACACAAAAGTTTCATACAATTAACTGATAGAGCACTTTCAACACATATTCAAAAGAATAAATTATTGCACAAATCGAATATGCATCTTTAAGTTAGATACTAGTATTATAAATAATGTTTCAGGCACACAACTTATCAGTGAGTAATCTTCTGGATCATTTCAAGGAGGTTTTTTTGAAGGTTTGCACTTATTTTGCAATTATTGTTAAAGAACTTTGCCAAATCATACCTTCCCATGGACCTCTGAATTTCTACCCGTTCGAGAAAAGAGGTCCCAACGGCGGTTCTTTTTATAATTACATGTGTACGGATCACTGATATTTCATTGCCGATTGTGCTTTAGAGAAACCCCAAACCGAAAAACAAAAAAACTGATGAATGATGAAAATCAATTCTTTTGAAGAGGGTGACGATGTACGTAGGAAGATGACCAGAATAGGAATGAAGAGAGTTATGTGAAAAGAATCTCTTCCTATGGATGAGCCTAGTTAAATGCAACAAAAATCATAATTCTATGGGGAAAGGGACTTGGGTGGAACACTGTTACTACTCAGGGAGGAGATTTTTTGCTAGCCGATGGGTCAATTGCGAAAACTTTCATCTATGAAGTTTGAAGAAATCTCCAAAGAGGTTCGAGGTTCAGCAGCATTCTTTCCACACAATTTTGCTTGGTTATTCCATTTATAAATAGTCACTTACACAGCGGTTACAAAAGAATGATCAGAGATGAGAGAAGATAAGAGTCATAAGCGAATGAACACGAGGAAAAATAAATACTGTCAAAGTGTGTCAACAAATTTCAATGTGAAAACCCACCATTGCGCCCTCAGGTGAAGCCGAATGGCACGGTTGAATGTTGTAGTTGCTGTACATTCGGTAGTCGACTCGTTAGGGTCAGCTCGTATGAAAGCGTCCGCGAGGTCTTTATACTCGCGTAGTTTGCCGATCGGTGTTTTCTCATGTACCCACCTGCTCGCTGGACCACCTTGCTCAGCCATGAGCGAACGCATTTAGCCTGAGGGCCGACGGGAACTGGGTGCGAGGTCGCTGGCAGGTTGAGGGCATGCGAAAAAGTTCGGAGTTGGCCCTGTGGCGATAGCCGGCGGCAAGGAAGGCGTGGTCAAAGCAGGTCAGGAAGCGTGGTTGAAGTTTTTTAAGATTTAAATGGTCAATTTTTGAAAGAAGCTGATCATTTATTGGCTGTTCAAATGCAATTAAAATTGGGAGACATACCCTTATGTCCTATGGCGGTATTCATGAACTTCCTTGGGAGAATTCTTAGCCACCATTGCTTCCACAATGAATTATTTAGTTCCTAGGACAAAATGTGAAATGACTCAATGTCAGTATCTACCAAAACTTATCCTACTATATTTCACTGACGAATTTCTTGAACAGTACAAACCTATTTTTATCTAGACAAATGTCATTTTAGGAGAACAGTGAGGTCACAACCTTTCCGGGAACATTCATGATTTCCGCCACTGATCTTGAGAGAATTCGGTATCTATTACACAGAGAGCAATCGCGGCGTCAGAAGTATTCATTTTTAATCGAGGAAATCCAGTGAAAATTGCTGGTGATATAAAACTCACCTAACAAAATGATCGAGTTCGTATTATTCTTCCTGATAGTTTCTTAAAAACAATCAATCTCAGAACTTTTTAAAGAAATTCTTCCCCGGATAGTACAGCGTCATCAACTTCTTGGGAATTCTCTTAGCTTACTGGAATGTATAAAGCATTCTATCAAATTGGGATGATATTTCTACTTCTGTAAAACCTTTTCTTTCAAGTCTATACATTCGTGGCCACCTCTTTCCATCCAGCTTGTTAACCCTTTTATATAGAAAGGAAACTTTCGGTAGTGTATTCCATGCATTTACCGACAAATATAGTTTCAAAATATTAGGTTGGGCAATAATTTTGTGAGGTTTATCTGAACATTCGTCTCATAACTCTATGAACTGTACAGAACAAAATGCACCGTCAGGCTAAAATCGTCCTCCCTGAAGCAGACATTCACTTCTGTGCTGTCCCTTCCTCAGTAAAGGCTTCCACTTAGACGCCATTAATATCCACAGCAGGTTGAGCCGCATTTGTTCCACTACTGTAGTGAAACAGCCGGAGATGTCGCAGATGTACGCTCTTGTCGAATTGGAGGGTCACATTTCATGCGACATAGAATGAGAAGTAGAGAAAATTAGGGAAATTGGTTATAATATTTTTAAAGAGCAAAACAAGAGCTACAAGGTGACCTATGATAGGCTATCGGAGTTGGATCAGATCCTCGTGAAAAATAGAGTTCAAAAAAAAAACAGCACGAACTTATTGCCTAATCTAATAAAACGTCCTGCTCCTGAAAAAAAGGCATTTTTATACATTGCTCGGTAGGTCACACATAGCCCATGGTTAAACCGAGCTGGAAAGTAGCTGCTTAGCTCTTCTGAATTTGCACTTCAGTGCAGGAGTTACCACTCCGGTATCACCTGATACCTATGGCACTTATTCGTTGGTGATCTATTGTGGCCATTTCACTTTGGGGACCAATATCCGGGACTTGGTAAGTCTCGTATCTGCTCCTTCCTCGTGTGTGACCGAGTATTTTCCTCTTTGTAGTCATGGTAAGATCTTGTTGCACAGGATTTGGCCTCTCACATGAGTCCAACTGAGACTGAGGCGGACTTTCTGTCACTACTCGTAAACGCGCTCGGCTGGCGTGCCGTTTCTTGTTGTCCTGAATTTCTGCGGCGACAAAACGCCATCAGGATCGAAGGCACACTTCAGACTAATCTGTGGACTGGTCCAGCCACAGGGATCAATTGTTCAAAAATCTTGATGAGTGTTTGCTATCAACGAATTGGCATACTTTTTTGGCCACCTTGTCGGTGCTTGATTCCTTTGCTAAAGCGTCATTACCGCGTGAATCCACCAAAAACCGTGTCGGTTACTCTTAAAAGTGAGAGAGAGGAATATCAAAGTTCTGCAATATTTCTGAAAAAAAAATTCATCCCTGAAATTCTCGTCTCCAAATTGCAGGATGACCTTTTTTGGCGGAGATCCAAATCCTTTTTCTCTGGAACCTTCTCCCGCGCTGCCTGCCTTATCCATTTCTTTGCCTGTTGCAACACATTCCTCTGAGGTTCTCGGACCCATCTTATTGACTTATTTTTAAGATCTTTCTGTAGCTTCCTTGGGAACTACTGATCATAGGGTCTACGACCCGGGGGCGCCGAGGAAGCTGCATTAACGGTCTAGTCAAGCCCCGAAATCGGCTAGTGCAAAAATCCTAGGAACGTCGACTGTGTTCATCATATTATCCTTACTAATCGATCACTTCATACTCTCAGATTAAGTGCCTTTAACTTTCACAATGAGTAAGTCACTAGAAATCTCCATTCATGCCATCGGCACTGAATTTGCTCTTTCTTTTCCGTTGTTCTTATCAGGGCGATATTTCCTTGATCTAATGATCTAACCATCACTTCAAAACTGCAATTTTTGGGTCAAGTTACCAGCAAGGGACCATGGGACAATATCACATCCATATGCCTTCTCGATTTTTATTCTCCTCCTTTTGACACTATGTCACACTAAGAAAATACACAAAACTTGCGTATACCATTAACGGATGCCTTTGCGGAACTGGTAACAAGTGGAACGAACACATGTTAGTAACGCCTAGTTTCTCTTCCTTATGTGCTTGTACATAGGTACGCTCTTCCTGCAGCTATCATCATCTGTCACCTTTTTCCTTCTTTCTAGCACAGCCTTGGGGTACGCAAAAACTCCTCCTTTAGACATGTACATATATTATTTCTGGGAAACTGGCCAATATACAAACCCTCACTAAGCGCTTGAATGAAGAATTTTACTGATTTTCCAACACTTGCCTTATCCTGTGAAACAGCACATATACATATCTCAAGGAAGTGAACCACTTATCACTGATTCATCTACCAAAACTAGAAGAAAAAACTTGGACGGGGATAAGCTTACCTCGCAACAACGATTCTGCATCTAAGCGACTGTGCTTATCTCGAGAGAAGAGTTGTTTCAAGTATATCACTTCGCACATATGTATGTACATACGTGCAGTGCTGGCCCAAAAGAAATCACCTTTTGAACTTTTGTTCGTAACTTCTCAGGAATCTTAAAAACCGTGTCTTGGATGAGATTGGAAGATGCAAATCCCACGATTAAGACATGCAGTCATTTAATCAATATTTCTATACCACCAATGGTCAAATCCATGCAAGACCTATGCATACCTCTGCAAAACCCATGCATACCCATGCAGAACCCATGCGTCTCCAAAAATCCGATGCAAATTCGATGGAGAACGTACGAAAAATCCACGTATACCCATGCAAAACCCATGCAAGGCCCATGCAAAACCCATGCATATCCATGGGTGTGCATGGCTTTTGCATGGATTGACTATTGCCGGTATAGAACTATTGATTTAAAAAACCGTGTTTTGCACGAGCACGTATGTCTTAATCGTGAGATTTGCATCCTTCAATCTAATGCAAAATACGGTTTTTAATTCCCCTGAGTTCTATCTTGGTGAAGCTCATATGATAATTTCTAACCTTGGCAGATAGCGCAGCTACCTACTTTGATACAACTGCTTGCTACGCTTGCAAATTTTCATAAGGGAAAAAATGCTGAAGAGGTGAAATCCCTTGATTTCGCACCACTCTTTATTCTTCATTGTGGGCTGCGGTTTTATCGAGGCGTCCGCAGCATTTACAGTATGCGTCGACGTGGGTGCGCTTTCCGCGGCCTGGAGACCCACGCGGCGCGACCGTGACACTCGCACTGGAATCCTCTCCGCCACGGCAATCCATTGGGTTTTCTTGGTAGTTAGTTAATTTTCTTCATAGGTAACATCAAATATGATGAAAAAATACCGAGAAAACCCTGATTTGCCATTACAGCACCGGTTCTGCCCCGACCATGCCGCGTACTTTCCGTGTTCGCGGGAAGCTCACCGCCATCCACGCTCACTGTAGGTGTTTATTCGTCATTCTCTCGCCTAGGAATGGTGTAGCACTGTGTAAAACGACTGCAGCCACGTTTTGCAACCTATCAAACAGCTGACACAACGTAAAGCAATCCAACAATAATTTTCCGGTGAACCTCGACCCCAGCATGTCAGATAGTCTTTTAATAGAAATCTGGGTCTCAACAACAACATCGCAAGAAACAAGGTCGAGAAACTGGTTGTTGACTGCAGTTGTGTCATTCGTGTTCTTTGTTCCTTGAACATAGGCACAGTTTTGGCTGCTTGCAGATGACGTCGTTTGATGAAACAGTTGGATTCAGATTGCTTTCTCCTAGGCTGCCATCTGGGAGTGTATAAATAACCTGGCGCACGTCATCGTGTATCAAACGGTCGAGTAAATAAGCTGCTGTAAATGCCGCTAAGTGCACTAAGACATATGCTACTACGTCTACGGTCACATACCACCCACACGCGCAGCGTTAGGCCGTTTTGCCTTTTTGGATCCTTCCCAAAGCAGCCGTACGCCCTAGGGTCACTACAGCGACTTATTGATTACTTTAGATCAAAGCTAAGCTATCCTTATTGAGGAGAGACTGAGAACAGCTCTTTTCTCCTACTGTTGTAAAGGGACCTGACGCACCGCGGGTGGGAAGTATCCGATAACCATGTTATTATACTACATAAATGACTATTTGACTCAAATAATACATAGTTAATTCACAAAGTCTGTCCGACATTCCGTTAACTAGCTGATATACTTCTTTCTCAGTTTGTAAGTGTGGATGCTGATTTGTACAACGTAATTATTTCTCATGTCCCCTGTTTTTTTCCACAGTACATACATAATACAACGCAGGAGTACCAGTTTGAAAATTCAAATTTCGCAGCGGTAGCGGGCATTCACGTGAACGCCATTAATTTGGTTGTTGTTCACGCTGTTTGCGTCTGATAACCGATGGTTTTCGATGAAACGCCATCGGCTGCCCGATTACACCGTGGAACACTGCAGAAAAAATGATAGGCCTGTGTGGTGTTCTATAGCCTTTTTACTTAGTGCATCCCCGTGCTCGTCGCTGGTAACTGCCCATCGCCACAAATCGCCGACAAAATGGGTTCCAGGTGAATTTTTTCGACTCTTTCCTTTGAATTCTGACGTCAAATGTTCTTATTACTCCTCCACTATACCAAGGCACTGTAAGGTGCAGCATATACAGAGATCACCTTGCTCCTTTGAAAAACTACTGATAATTTCCTTCTTGAGAGAGCAGTTACCACGGTGCTGTTCATATATTGCCCACCCCCTGAAAAAATGTGGATAATAATGCACTCTAAGAGCTGGATAAGAATTACTCTAAGCGAGTTTCTTCGTACTTTTGGTAAAACCATTAGTAGTTTCAGACATTTCCTATGCCAAACAGACTGCTGAAATTTCCCATCCTTTTCTTAATGATAACCTGGAACCTACTCGAGAAATGCATAGCTATTAGACCACAGGGCTGTCAGAAGAAGGCAACAATGCAGCATATGCTACTGGCAAACAGGTGTGAAAGCAATTAACGTGGACTCAAGCGAATTCCCCTGTTCTCCAACCGCAATCGTAGTGGTGCGCTATACTTTGTCTAGAGATTAAATTCGAATAAAAGCCCAATCGCGTCTACGGACAATACGTACTAGTCTACATGATAACTAGTCGGGCTAACAATCGCTGGTTCGCGTGGTTAACGCTTCATGAGTCCCAGCCTTGGATGGAAAAGTTGGTTACTTTTTTAGAAAGCTTCGTGCAAATTAATCACACGAAGCAGAGTAGTCCATTGCATCTTCATGTCTTCTTATCCTCATCTTCAACACCATTTTTTATACACCGAATTAATACATTAAGGTCGTTTAGAAGCCGAAAAAGGACCAAAAAAATCATAATGCAGTACTTCCTCAGGCTTCATAAATGCTGTATCTTAAGGCCTTCAGAAAATTTGAATCTGCCACATTTGAACAACATCAGGGAACCTGTCGCACTGTTTCTAGTTACTACATTCAGCTTGAAAAACTTGCTTGATTTGCATGTTTTCTTTCGTTTCCATACATAGTTCGCAAGGCAGCGTTATTGATTATTCTTCCATTTCACAGAAGTTGTTTGTCTCCACTGGTGTTGTGGTGCACTCCCTGCTTTGCCCTTCAGTTTTCGCCTGTTCTGCACTTGCTGCACCAGTGTTTGTGTGGTTGCCAAGCTGCCGTTGCATTCGCTTCGATTGACGGGTCGTCTGCAACAGTGTTGTGAATTTTGTTGGTATTTTTGTGAGGCAGAGTAACGTACTTCAATGGAATTCGAAAAAAATCGACCTCAGTACGGTCAAGAGTCAGAGTACTCGAAAGAGACAGAGAGAGCCCTACAACTCTGGAGCAAAGGTACGAAAGGCAGTGGCGCTCTGTCTTCGCATAGTTGGAATTTTAATCATATCCGAGGTGTAATACTCAAATGTACTAATAATACTTCGAATTTCTACTGTAATACGTTGTTCGGACACAAATGTAGTTGTGTGTGATACAATAGGCACTACAGATTAAGAAACTACCGGGAGAGTGATAAAAACCTCGAGGTCGCTCACCTGTCAAAACAGACGAAGGTCACACAATGCACATAAGTTGATACATGCTGGGAATTGCTGGGTTATTCTTGTGCAGTTTCTGAGAAAATGTTCGGACTGGAAAAAATACGCGTCAGGGATGGTTAGAAGCGAAAGGGTCATTTCAAATCCCGCGACACGTGAACAGAAGACGGAAGTTTAAAATGGGCGTAAAAGGAGAAGCTTGAAACAAAAAACGGAAAATTCCTCACACCCGTCCTGAATGGCTATGTACGTACTTCATAAATACACCGAAGGTGAAGGCCCATGTGCAAATACATACGTGTTCTAGCGATAGTGCAGGAATACTCCAGGAAAAATTACAGAGAATGTCAGCCCAAATTGCTCACTCCACGAAATTTCGCCACTTCTGGATGAATTCTCAATAAACGTTGAGCGTATCGGGCCATTTCAAAACGACCAGAGAATCTTGCTGGAATTTCGTGTAATATTTGGTGGTTTCCGCCCAAACTCTGGGGAAATTTCGAGTCTTAGGCACTTCACTTTCCTTAGGCGTTTTCTTCAATTTCTCCTGGGAATTAAGCGGAAACCACTGCCAGAGCAAGGAGTCCATTCCAAGGACCTCACTTCTTTAGAAGAAAAGAGGTTCCGTTTTTTTTCAGCTCTGTGGACTGAGATTACTCAAACGTTCACTGAGCAATGAAAAGGAGATAAAATTCAGAAGACCATATTCACATGATGCAACATTGTTGGTTTGCGAACATTGTTTGTTCTGTTTACTACATAATTCATGAATACTGTTCCTGGCCATCTTCTGGGACTTTCGTTTCCTTTTTACGAAGTTCCATCCGAGACACTTTCACCCGAGAAGGGGGGGGGGGAGGGGCGGCAACAGTTCTGAGGCACCTTCCATTGCCCGAGCCCCCAGCCTTTCATCTCGAATTCCTTGCCCATATGAACCAGCGCGCTTACTGGGACGGTTGGAATATACATGTGCATATGATACGAATACCGGGCATGCCTACTTGCTACCAGGCAGGCCTCTTGTATGCGCCGGCCAAGCCGGACATCTAACACCGGGAAGGCCTATTACGGGGAGTGTCTGACATGAACGGCACTTGATCCATTTAAGGGTAGCACTCACAAAAATTTCTGTTGGGAATTTCGAGTAATATCGGGGTTCTTATGGACTCCATTCTGTCTGCCGAACTGTCCACTGATTGGGGATGACCCCTTAGGTCGCTCACAGAGGGCAAAAGCAGGTACGATGGACGTTGCCAACACTGGCTACGGCCCTGCTGCGCTGGTTAAACAACACCTTTTTTCCAAGAGAATACAGAGCTTTCCGTGGGAAGTCTAACTTAATAGATAGATTAAGATGAAATCTAGGAAATTCTGAAGAAAAATGAACAAGTTGAAGTGAATCCGTTTCGCTCCTTCCCAAGGACGGAGGAAGTGAAAATGATTAAAATTAATGCATGTGGTAGCAGTGAATAATGTAGTACTAGGTCGATGCACCTATTTCCTCTCAAAGTTGAATGCAATTTTTTCCAAGGTGATTAGTTCGTAAGAATGTTTCACTACCGACCTCGGAGTTTTTAGTGATCGGGCGAAGAACGCGGTGGCGAGTGGCATGGCTGCCGACCAGCAGTCGGGCCATCCGTATCATCGATTTTCGCACTGCCGTTTTTTCTTGCATCCGTGAACGGTCGCAGAGATTAGCGGCTGAATCCTGACACCTCCATCCTCTATTTTGGGCCTGCCACCGGTCTTATTTGTGATCCATCCATAAATTCAGTGCATCTGTTAATTTTTATGGCGAAGTGACGTCATGCCTTGATTAAAAAGGGTTTCTGCAACATTTTTTTTTCTTCACATCGGCTACCTTTCACTGAGAAGCCTTGAATATGTGGAGTTTTCACATATAAACCCTTGTCACTTCATTTCCTCAACTTTTCCGCTACGTATTTTCTATGAAACACATTTTTTGCCAACTTTTCCACAGCACCACCTTTTCAAGGTCAAATACAGGATCATTATATGGATTTATATTCTACGCTACCACACTCAACTTCTCGCTCGTGACTTTGATCTAATTTTCAGTTTTTATATGCAAGCATGTACATATACAGTTACTATTACGGAATTTCCAAACCATTCCTATTTATTCAGCTGCCGCTTCTACATGTGAATCTATGAACCTCTCCTTTTCTTCTTTAAAATCATTCTGGATGGTCGTGAAAACACGCTAAAAATCAATCTTTTCGTGTGCCTGCACTCGCATAGCTGTAGAACTATGTAAATGTTCTCGTCGTCTGACATCCGCCAGCGCGAGAGTAGGGAGCGAGAGTAAGTTACTGCTTACTCGCGCATTTGTCACAGCTCTACGGCTTCTTCATTGAAAACATACTTCCTTTGATGTAAAATGATGTAGCGCTTTGATTATTATTCTGGTTATTTATCACTAAATACAGTGGACGTCAATGGCGGTGGCCCATCCGCGGCCTCAAGAAGGACGTCGCGCAACCGCGCCGCGCGAGCCATAAACGATGTTTGCTGTTGCTGTTATGCTATTTCAGCTTTCCTACCCGTTTTAAAGATTTTCGACCGAATCAGGAAGAAAAGCGCCTAGCAATAGCATTCCAGCGGAAGCCGACACCGATCCTGGTGCGCGCGGCGCAGTTGCGCGGCGTCCTTCTCGAGGCCGAGGATGGGCCACCGTCATTGACGTCCACTGTAATCAAATTCACCAATTCTGAATCAGTTCATAGTGAAATACGACCACCTTTCCTCCAGGCAAGGTGTGGTGTAAAATACGCCTAAATATTCCTTGAAGTCCTTGATCAATCTCTTGTTTCGACTCCCTTGGCTCTTTTTTCGTGTTCACTTTTGACTCACTCAGATTCCCCTAGCATCAGTGGGACTATTCAATGCCTAAAAGCTGTTTTTAAGTTGGTAAGACGAGATATTGTAAAGTTTGACTGAATTTAGTGAAAAATTACTCAAAACATGTACACACCTCTATTTTGAGCCAACCCAGGCTACAGAATGTCATATGGTTTCTGTTAACGTTTCAGAATCAGAATCTGGGTGAAATTCTACCTTTTAGTAATCCAAGGGTTATAACAAACCAAGACCTGCATGCGTCAAACGATTGCGATTCTATCTGGAATTAGCCAATGACGGGTAATTGTTTGCTGGAAGTAGATGTTGTTTTTTTTTTGCGTGAATATTTGAATAAAGCGAATAAATTAAAAAAGTAACTCAAAAATTTCGATCAAAATGGATCAACCACTACATACACAGAGGAGACAAAAATTTGTATGCAAAAAGGAAGGGGGTAGATTGTCTTATGGAGGTCAACTTTTTACCGTCACCATGCTTGAGCCTGTGTTAGGTAGCCTAGCCTTTCTCCCCTCAAATTTCTCAAGAGTAGGCAACTTTGAAAAAAAAACATGTAACAGGGAGAAAAGCTGGGCTACCTTCACCTCATTTCAATTCTTCTATGAATCGCCGTTTTTCGACTTACAGTCTCCTAGGTTCTTAGAACACGAAAGCGCCTGGTATTATCCCTGTAATTCATACAATGCATTAAATTGGCTACTCGCTCTGCTTCTGTCTACCGTCCTCCAGGTACTTGCATCTTACGACATCTGACCTCTAACGTGCGACTTTTAACCGTTCTCAGGATCCTATACAACTGCAAATTTTTCGACTTCCATTCTTTGGCCCGGTAACGTCCAGAACTTTATTTTTCATCCTATCCTTCAATTTTTGCTTCTATATGTTACTCTGATGTCACTGATGTCGAAAAAATTTTCGTTTTTTCTGTGCCCAAAAATGTACATGGTTGCTTTGACAATCAGTTTTTTTTTAATTTCTGATGCTAAGCCTTCATTCTGCCTTAATTCTGCAATTTTTGCTTACACCTAAGACGTTCCTTTTTTCATGGAGAAGGTGTCATGAATCATTCGCTTATCACCATTTCTGTAAGATATAAACGAGGAATTTATAGCAAGAGCTGCATTGTCTACCGCATAGCAATTATCACAGTCTTTTTAGAGGAACAACGCAAGCTTCGCTCACTTTTTGTTGTCTGCTAACTCCGATGTCGTAGATGTCGGAAACTGTCTGCCAGCTGTGTCAATATTATGCATCCTTTGTTTGCTGTACTTGGGGAAACATCAGCAATTTGTGAATGGAAAAAAAAGTTTTGGAAAGCGTAGTTTAAGTGGAATTAAGTGCGAATTTTGATTGTAGAGCGGTGGAGCTCGATCTCCCATAACTACGCGCGAGCCATAACTATGTGCGAATTTCCACGAGTTTCATTCTGGCCAGTTGAGCAACAATGTCCTTAAAGGCAGGGGTCCACCTCATTTTCGTAATTCAGCTAACAGCAGATTCTGCATCTACTCGGCGCGATGGTTCCAACGGTATACATAAATTGTCTCAGAATGGTCTATAAACCCGTCTTCCAGGACGGGGTCTGTAACAGTTTGCCAACCCGAGTTGACATGTGAAGCCGTTGATCTTATCGATTGGACACGCCAAGACTCGTTGACTGACGCGGCAGCCGTGGCAGGCAGCCAGCACAGCTTGGAGCGATCCGCCTCCGGGCTCCAAATTTTTATCCAGTTCGAGCCTTTCAAAAATGGGGATTTCGTCGCTTCTATGCCTGTTCATGTACATCCCAGGGATCAACATGATGAGAAGGTCTAGGATATGTTGGTAAATCCAACAGGCAGAACGAGGTGACCCTCTGCCTTTAAGTTACCATTTGATTTCGCGGCCTGCTCCAAGACAAGGAGTTTTTTGCCATATAATCACCAGCGGTTGCTACAAATCCAAGTTTGCAGCTTACTGGCAGCCAAAAACACTGGAGAAAAGGTAGGTATAATTAGGTTTGAAGAGCGGTTACCGGGTCGGCCGACCAGGAGGATCATCGGATTTGAAAACTATGCTGGATTTAGTCATCAATCATGTCTATATATTGGAATGAGGTGATGTACCATTGTTTTTAACATAAATTCTGGGGGCGCCGTCTCTATTCACTCATAAGAAAAATAGGACTAAGCTCCTTTTTGATGAAAATACGTATATTCGGATGTTTTGCTCAGTGAGGCATACATTTTTACACAGGCGCAAAATATTCTATTTTTACAGCTACGTGCTGGTCGTCCATGGGTGATTTTCACCGAATTCTAATGAAAGGTCCCGTATTCTTTATTCTGGCGCACAAAAACTGATTATATTCGTTGTACCTTGGGGTGGAGCAGTACTGCATATCGTGAAAACAGCGTTCATTTCAAATTATTTGGCCGCAACCTCCTAGGGACCCCTCCGTCATAGTGTCCGACTTGTCAAAGTCTTCGGAATTTGATGTAAATCTTCAGCTATAGCAGCTCGGAGTACGAAAATGACGAGAAGTCAAGTAAGGAAACATTCGTCGTGATCCTTGCCGTATAGAAACCTCACTATATTTTTTAAATAGGCTCAACTGGTACTCCGGAACATTGCTTTGTGGACTTTTTTTTTAAATTGTTCCTTCATCTAAAGCACTCTGCGTGCATCAAAACGAAGAAGCGGGCTCTCGACCAAGTGCGGTCAAATCAGTGAAAAAAGAGTTGAAAACAAAGAAAAAAAAACGATGGAGCTTTTAATGATTAGTCAAGTAACTATTTGAAAGGTAAGCAAGAAACATTTTTCAAATGTTCCATATCGAGATTGCAGTCATTATATGAACGTGTTCCCTGCACTTGCTGCCGTACCTACGCCTTAGTCTACTATCTTTTTTTTCTTTCTCTTGATGGCTTTTATACTATCACGTTCATCCGAATAGCTCTATGCTTTGATTTGTTGCTGAATCCTTGCTACTCACGGCGTTCAACCTAGAACATAACCAACCAGTTGGGGACCAGTTCTCGCTTATCTAAATGTCAACACCGTAAATCATTTCACCGAATAATCACTTGTTTCTACGCTATGATCAAGGCAGATATCTTGTTCTTTCATTTAGTTTTATGGTGGAAATTAAATCGTAGCACGTCTTTTGCAGCTGTTATTGGCATAAACAACTTCTTTGCATGGATAAACTTCTAAAAAAACGGGGACTCGCTACCATATCTTTAAAAAAACCCTTTGCAGTAATTCAACCATGACGCGTCCACCTCAGCTCGATAATCTGATCAAACTGGACAGTTGGTTGTACGACTTCCAACCGGAAATCACCCGACGATACACTGTTTTTCTCGATTATCAGAAACGCATTGAAGAAGTGAGCTTTTGATAGGAATCTGGTATTCAAAATTGGTTCCAAAATTTCAATACTAATGACACTAATCAATAATTGGTTTAAAAATCAACGATGATTCAAAATGTCTAATTCCAGTGTGGAGGAATGGAACGCTTCACGCAGGGCTATAAGGAGTTCGGTCTGAATGTGCAACCGGATAACTCAGTCATCTGTCATGAGTGGGCTCCTGGAGCAGATCAGCTGGCACTGATTGGCGATTTCAGTGAGTTCAAACTATCCTCAAATCATATCATCTATAGAAAACGTCAGAGATCTGGACCCATGCGTAAGCACCAAGATGATACAGAGCGTCGCGCCTCAGGCACACACACCCGCGTGCACGTGTCCGGACCAGATCACCTATCTCTGGTTGCAGCCGCGCCCTTCGGTTCCTATCCGCTCTGTGGATCTCCACCATGACTGAGGACTTCCCGGAATGATTTGGCTGTAACGTGGACGACGTGGCAGCCAACAGCATCCGTTCCAGCTGCGCCGCCTCTCGACCCCGCGTGCATGGGCGGACTCGTCGTTTCGGACAGACTATAACAGCCTACGGTCCAGCCGCGCCGCCTTTCGGACAGACTGTATTCCTTTATTCTAATTCCATGAGAATCTCCATACAGTGCATTTCAATGACAGTGAACCATCCGCGGCCTCGGAAAGGACGCCGCGCAACCGCGCCGAGGTTGGTGTCGTCTGCCGCTGGAATGCTATTCCTGGGGGCGTTTCTTCCGATTCCGTCGAAAATCCTTGAAACTTTTAGAAAAGGGGTGCAGCCCACTAGTCGAAATTCGACTGCTCTGACGGACAACTGCAAGCTCCGCCCACTGGTTCTGATACTCGGAGCAGACCAACCTACGAGCATACAAACAAATAGCGATGCACGACAGCATACCGACTGAAAATAACGTATTCAGTACCCATCTTATGTTGAGAGAACCGAAAAATCGCTTCACACTTCAGAGCATCAGAGCCATGGGGCGGAGCTTGTGAAAATCGTAAATTTCGCCTAGTGGTTGACGCCCAGAGAGAGCATGACCCGAATGAGAGGGTCGAGTGGATCCTGCTGCGATTCTACGCCGCTGCGGTATGAAACCGCACGCGCAATCAGTCTGTCTTTTTGAGAAGGACTTTATTTCTTGTGTATCTTCAGATGGCTGGAATCGTGAGACTCACAAATACACCAGGGAGGAGCACGGGAAATGGAGACTCGTGGTACCACCTAACGCTGATGGTTCGTGTGCAATTCCCCACAATTCCATTATCAAGGTACGACATTTGCAAATGTTACAGTTTTCTGAGCTCAACTTTTTTGTCAACATTGTGGGAAGTTGGTCACTCATGAGGTGCTTGATTGGTGAGATTGACTGACAATGAGTAGATATGGGCAGCTGCTATCAAGATGATGCAGCTCAGTAGTAGAATTTCCAAATCAATATGTTCTTAAAGGAAACTGTTGGGTTTCAAAGTATAGTAAGTTCCAACTGGAACAATAGTTCGAGAGAAAATAGGGGAAAAAAGGAGTTGTGTGGCTGCGAACCAAAGCAGCTATCATGAGCTTCTTGATCCGCAACGGTATACAGCATTCGTCAACTAATTTCACAGAGACTGTAATTCCAAAGACAGACGGAAGTTTCGTAATCCACCCAGTTGGTAATTTTCAATCTAATGACTTACACATAAATTACTTCACATGCTGATTAGCGGCAAAATTTCAGTGGGTGAACTCGTGCTGGGGATTACTAGACAATTTCTTCCTCACGTTGAGGTTCTGGAAGGGTTTACATAATTTAACAAGAGTGGGAAGAAAGTTTTATTAGCTGCTTTGTTTTCGCTTCTTCTCCCCCTGAAAATGCTAACAAATTTCAATGGTTGTTCCGGATTCTGTCGGGATTAGATTCCGTAAAGCTCAAGGTATTTTTTTTAGGTCAGGAAAAATTTACAACTGAGGATACTGAGGTTTCGATCTGAGCTTTTCTTTGTTTTGGGTACTGTAGTAGAGTTCAAATCCAAGAACCTAGGGTTTTTTCTGTAATCTGAGTTAGTTAAGGGTTTAAGCGCCAGATGTACTAGGCCGACTAGCCGATCAGTGTGATAATTCCAGATAGCTGTGACAAGGCAAGGACACACGGTTGACAAACTCAGCCCATGGGCAACGTACGTGACAAGACCGAAGGAGACAGTAGTTTACCATCAGGTTTGGTAACTTTGAAATTGTTAGCTAATTCGGCACGAATTTTCTAGGAGCTGCATAAAATTTGGGGTAATTTCAGCAGTTCTTCAATCCTCCAAACAGATATCAGTTGAAGCATCCGCGACCTTCGAAGCCGGAATCGCTTCGCATTTATGAAGCGCATGTCGGTATCAGTAGCCCGGAGGGAAAAGTGAACAGCTACAGAGCATTTGCTGATGATGTGATTCCGCGAATTGCTCGGCAAGGTATTGTTAATCTTGATGTTCAGAATATAGTGATTAAAAATGGAGTTATTTCCTCATTTCCCGAGGTTATCTCTTCACTTCTGCTCCTATTTTTCTTCATGGTATTATTCTCTGGCTATTTCAAATGCTCTTGTTTCTTAAGAGATTTCGTTTGTTTCATTGCCGGACGAAATCTTGATTCCAGGGTATAATACCATCCAACTCATGGCTGTGATGGAACACGTCTACTATGCATCGTTTGGATACCAAGTTACCAGCTTCTTCGCACCAGCTAGGTCAGTTGCATCTTGCTTGGATTTTTTAAATAGCCCAAAACAGCTAAGAACAACTTTTTCCATCTTTGGTTCATTCCCATGCTTCATCCCACATTTTGTTGCAGTCGCTGTGGACCACCGGACGACGTGAAGTACTTAGTCGACAAAGCGCATTCTATGGGTATTACCATTCTTCTGGATGTAGTGAGTCCTTCACATTCATGTGTTTATGATTTGTTCCGACCTCGATCAGTTTCCTTCTGGAAGTTTGTTACCAAAAGCTACAGGGATTCCTCGGCGACTTTTGTTTTATTCATATCACTATCTATGTTTGAGGTGCATTCTCATGCGTCCAAGAACGTTGCTGACGGTCTCAATGAATGGGATGGTACCGACAGCTGCTATTTCCATAGCGGCCCTCGTGGAACCCATTCGTTGTGGGATTCAAGGCTGTTTGACTACACTCAGTGAGTTTTGGAAGTGATGATTCACTCCTATGACAAAGAGCTTGATTGCTATCTTCAAAATTGATAAATTCCCTGCTCCCTTTTTTGGGACGATTTTGGATACTTAGCTGCTTGTGCAGTATTGTGTTCTTTACTTGGAGGAAATTCCCAAAGGGCTGATTCCAAAAGCTGTCGCCTGATTAAATATAACTTTGTTTAGGATTGAAACTTTGCGCTTCCTGTTGTCGAACATCCGTTGGTGGGTGGAGGAGTATGGCTTTGACGGCTTCCGATTCGATGGTGTCACTTCCATGATCTACCACAGCCATGGAATAGGTAGGATTTGAGCTTCTCGTCGCAGCTTCCTCCACTAGGACTTACAGAGAACTCCAAACGTACGCAGTCAAGAGTCAGGACCGCGGCGCGGCTCTCTTGGGCAGAGTCACGGGAGCTCAGCATTGTGTGCGCCTGCGTCTCTGCCCAAGAGAGCCGCGCCGGGGTCTCGACTCTTGTCTACGAACATTTGGAGTTTCATATACATGATTTAAGCCGACTCTTTATCTGGTGGGTACCCGATGTACTTTGGATTGAACGCCGACACGGACTCTCTTGTCTACCTCATGCTTGCCAACGACTTCTTGCATAAGAAATATCCGCAGATCGTCACCATTGCTGAGGTATTTTACTACATGACAAGTACTGTACTCTGACATTTATGTTTTTGAGAGAGTTTTTTTCTTTGAGAAATGGAATAGGGTGTTGTAGGAAGTTTCTGGCATGCCTGCACTCTGCCGCCCTGTCGACGAAGGCGGTCAGGGATTCGACTATCGGCTGGCTATGGCACTGCCAGATATGTGGATCAAGATCTTGAAGCATATGAAAGATGAAGATTGGAAGATCGGCGACATTGTGCATACTTTGGAAAATCGGCGGTATGTCTCGATCCAGTGATGCATAAACTTTTGAAATTGCAGGCTAGGCTCCGTAATGTTCTTTGACTCTCGGCTTATTTTGTCGACTGTTTTTTTTCTTCTCGCGTCCTATTATTTGTTCCTCTGCGTTACACTGGAATTTACGGTCGATTATCCTGTACACTTCTAGAGCTGTCCTGCTGAAATTTCCGTTCCAGTATTGCATTAAAAGTAGTTTCCTTCAGATGGGGTGAACCAAACGTCGCCTACGCTGAGTCACACGACCAAGCTCTTGTGGGTGACAAGACTATTGCTTTTTGGCTGATGGACAAAGGTATGATCGACACTTGAATAGTAATAATAATATGTTGGGAGGGGTGAAGTGGGACGAACTACGCTAGAACTTACCTTTATCTGTTAACTTCCATTTATCTGTCATTGTTAGTCATGTCCAATCGTAGAACACGCAGCCCGGAGCTGATTGCGAGGAAGAATGTCTCACTCCGGCGAAACCTGCCCTCGAGCGGCATTCAACGAGCACACAATGATCTAATCAAAATCGAGATTAGATCACTGTGTGCTTGTTGAATGGTTTATGTCAGTGTTAAGGCGGTACGAACAAAAGATACCAAAGATGACCCACGGTGGTTGATATACTGTGCGTGTTCGCTAACTTCTGCCTTATTGACCACTTCTCCAGATCTCATGCAGTATTTCCCCTTCTACTGATTAGCGAAGGCCGCATTTCTTATATAATTGTACATGCCGCAGACTATGGGCGCTCAGTATCTATTCTACAATGTCAGTCCAATGGTAACTGCAATCAACGAATATCTCGAGCAACGAAAGTAATAGTGATCTAAACACTAAAACACAAAAAAAACTTGGTCATTACGTTTTGATCAACTTCATGAAAATGACTCTTCAAGACCTCTGGCCTTCGAAATGGTCTTTTTTGAAGGTACTAGAGAACCGTGTATACAGTGGACGTCAATGGCAGTGGCCCATCCGCGGCCTCGAGAAGGACGCCGCGCAACTGCGCCGCGCGCGACGTAACCAATGTTTTCTGCTACTGTTATGCTATTTTTAGCAGCTCTCCTACCCATATTTAGGATTTCCGTCCAAATAGGGAAGAAAAGCGCCTAGAAATAGCGTTCCTACGGCAGACGACACCGATTTCGACGAGCGCGACGCGGTCGCGCTGCATCCTTCGCGAGGCCGTGGATGGGCCACTTCCATTGACGCCCACTGTAGATGCTTGTTTTTAGGTTGACCCAAGGTCATTTAATTTTTCCAGAAATGTACGACTTCATGTCGCTCACAACGCCATATACACCAATCATTGAGCGAGGCATTGCTCTTCACAAGATGATTCGATTGCTTACGATGGCTCTTGGGGGAGAGGCATGGCTTAACTTCATTGGTTAGTAGGATTTGCTATTTCACTCCTGGTTCTATTCCACCGACTGGAGAACCTTGGCTTGTAGACTTCTTTGAAGCTGAGGGGAAAATTCAGAGCATGGAGGAATGTGCTCGAAGGACAGCTACCAACTTGGTTCCATTCTCTGAGGTGCTTTGATTGTAGGAAATGAATTCGGTCATCCGGAGTGGTTGGATTTCCCACGTGTTGGCAACAACGAGTCATTCCACTACTGTAGGCGACAATTCAACCTAGCGGATGATGAGCTGTTAAGGTGAGTTTTCGCTTCTTGGAGTCAATTGCAACATTCCTTCCCTGTCATCCTGTTGGTCGAGTTCAGCACAGCACTACTGCGCTGTACCTATCGCTGACGGCAGTTTTTAATCCTTATTTTCATGTTTTCTATCTTGTTTCACCGTTTCTGGAGGAGCATTACACCCTACAATTGTAGGTACAAGTTCTTGAACAAATGGGACGAAGAAATGAATAAGCTAGAGAAGGGCAGTGGTTTCCTGCACAAGGGACCAGTAAGTTGTTTTCTTCGCCTACCTACAGTTGGAAATAAGATGTTTTCTGAATGTGAAGCCCATTGCAGGCTTATGTTTCTTGGAAACATGAAGGTGATAAGATGATCTGCTTTGAACGAGCTGGATTACTTTTCGTGTTCAATTTTCATCCAACCAAGAGCTTCCCTGACTACAAAGTTGGAGTGGAAACACCTGGAACGTAAGTTGTGTTCGTGAAGAAATCACTTTTAGGCCTTTTCCATTTATGCACCATACATTCCATTGTCAGGGATTTTTCTATATCTTGTTTGTTCATCAAACTTATATCTCTGAAACGGGCGATTCGTTGTTGTTCCAAATTAGACACACTAATAAATTGTTAATATAATGTGAAGGTCTTATATAGAGAAGAAAATAGTAAAATTCTCAGAAGAGTGTGGCCCATTTGCCCGTCTCGTTCCCTTATCCATATACGGGTAAATAGGTTCAAAAATTAGGTGCTTCTGGGAACTCGTCAGTATGGCTAGGAGGACCTATTTTTGTTCAATTTTAATGTAATTTGCTTACCTTATTTTAACCTTATTATTCATTTGATATGATGTATATAAGTATAATGTGGTATTCTATATTAATACCGCCTGTTCAGTAGTGGAAAAGTAAAAGAAATGAGAAGGCAAAATTGCTTGTTAGGAACAACAATGATGAAGTGATAAACATAATTTGTTAGATATAATGTATAGTTTATTTCATTGGAAGTGTTGGCTGAAGGAACTGCTTTGGCAGAGATCCTAGATGTACTTCTTCAAAATTCATGCAGGCAATTTATTGGAAGCATGATCGAATTCTAGGAAATCTTTATTTATATTCATTTTTTATTCATTCTCTCTATTTCTTTTTCGCGTAATAATGGTGCAAGGTCTTTTGGCTGTAAATATCATTACTTCAACGCTGTAGTTGTGTATTCATTGGCTTTTTTTTTCGAACACCAACCATTCCCTGTTTCGCCACTATCCTCCATTCACCAGAGAATATCGCATCGAACACATGCGTTCCTCATACTGCCACATCATTTCCGGGAACTTTTAAAGTGTCAGGCAGTCAAAAATCGCTGTGACTAACAAGCTTAGGCGTGCGCGATTTGTCAAAAGCAACTCTCCGTTCTTCACATCGAGCGAAACCAATCCTCACCGACTTTCTCAAGCGCATACAGGAAGCGTCAATCACAATTGCATCTCCCGTGGCGTGGGGCGCCGCAGCACCTACGCGGCGCTGGCGAGGCAGCACCTGACATCCACACCATCCAGGCCCATATGCATGAACGTCCCTGCTGGGGAGGGGATGGGATGCGCATCCCTGGGGAGCGATGGTGCGGCTCCCTGCTATGCATGAAACTTTTCGAGGGGAGGGGATACATCCCTTGCGCGTACTGCTTGCAGGACACCGTGTGAAAATGTTGCTGAGGAGGGAATAATTTGGATTTAAAGTAGAAGAGTTAATTTTTCCCATTTCTTTTGAACTTTTTCGTGGTCCATTTGGGATACTTGTGAATCGATTCTGTCAATTTCGTCGTTTTTCCTTTTCGCAGAGGTACACCCATGGCCTTGGCATTAAAAAAAACTGCTGAAAATGCGGTTGTAAAGAGAATAATTTGGATAACAAGTGATGAAAAAATCAACGTTTTGTTATTTTTTCCAATTTTTTGTTCTTCACTGCACTTCAGTCACCTTTTTGACTCTACTCCGTCAGACATACTTAGCGCTAAAGATTAGATGAAGCAAGTCAAGAATTGAAAAATCATTGAAGATGGGGTTAAAGAGCCGTCGAGAAATTTGCAATCCACGAAAAAAATGTAGAATTAGAATTTCTGGAAGGAAACAGTTGATTGCTGAACGTGATCCCTTCGCGAACCTCTACTATTCGTAGAGGATGTACATCCCCTCCCCTCAGCTCCTCGCTTCATGCATACGGGGATAGAGGGAGGGGATGTGCGCGAACCCCGCTGGGGATCGTTGCAGTGCTTAACAGCGGATCACTTTTACTGCATCTGGTCTCAGCAGTTATGATTCCGCAAACGGATCAGCTATTACAGTTAACACTTTGCTAACGGATGCTAAATACCTGTATAGGTAAAATACTAAGAGAGTATTGATACCTGGTGGTGCCAGAGAAGTTATGACGAGATCACTGTGAAACTCCATTATAACCAAATGTTCCAAATTCCTCATTTCCGTGATTTTTTTTCATATACTGCTCAATTCTAGCTACAAAATGGCACTAAACAGTGACGATGAGCAATTCGGAGGATGGAATCGTCTCCAGAATGGATCGGAGCACCACACATTCCCAGAAGGCTATGCTGGACGAAGCAATCATTTGCTAGTCTACGCGCCTGCAAGGACATGTCTCGTCCTCAGACTATGAGTTGTTATTAGACCACACTTCAAGTTTGTGCCATCCTTCATATTACTTCTCTGAAGAAATATATGTATTGTTCTCATACTTGCTCAGTAGCCTGTTGAAAAAGTGGGTAGACCCTACACCTTGTCATTATCAGTTTGTTATGTTGCTCACTTGTTTTGCCTTAGCATTTAAAGTCTATAGAGACATAGTTTACGGGATATCAGAAGCACAACGGCGTGTTTTCCTCTTCTTTATGCCTTGTGGCCACGAATCCATGCATAAATCATGCCTCCTTGATGAATTCAGGTTTTTATTCTAAAAAATGAACACATCTCGAGAATATCACTGTATACAGACAGATTATGCAATCTTGCAGCTCATAGGTACGATTGTTTATATTCCTCTATGGTGAGACGAGTTTCAACTTTCACGTCAAGTGCACCCAATTTTGAGGTTATTAGTTTTACGATCTTTCCTTACCATTGTCTAGGATGCGCCAAAATTTTTCGGACAAGCGTAATCACTCGCAAAAATGTGCAGAGGAGGAAATTGGAAGGACCAATGGTTATTTTCTGTTCAACCTAGTTATTAGCATAAATATTGATTCTGAATCTGATTCTGAAGCGCCCTCCTTTCATAAGTACACATACTTCGGAAAGTCCAAATGAGGCGTGACCTCTGGCGCGCTGGCAGTGGAGGTCGTTTTCCTCTCACCACTCCTCTACTAATACTTGCGACGAGACTCCAAATTCCTCTTAGAGGTAATGAAAGTCTACTCTCTTTTCCTAAAAAAATCTAAAAATTTTGGAGATTAGGGTAATTCCAGGTCCAGTGTCAACTTCGCATTTGGCAGTGGTCAAAATCTTTGCAAATATATCGCACTACACCAACTATTGAGTATTTTTATCTACTGAAAAGTTGCGATAAACAATAGCATGTTGAGGTCTTTCGTCTATCTTGGAAGGTTCCGTGGTGTTCTGAAGATTTGGTGCGTTAAGGTATTCTTAACACCATACGGAAATTCTAACTTCCTTCTGAAACTCTGGAGAGGGCCGGACACTAATTTGACTTCATCAATCATCAATCATCATCATCAATGAGCCAACGCTTCGCCTCCCTTCTCCCAAGTTTGAATCGCCACCTGTGGTGGAAATTTTGGAGTCAAAAATACTATTTATATCCAAAACTGAACTGCTAACACATAACGACCGTTTTCTCCAGTCTTTTCTTTCTCATGCTTTGAAGATCGATTGTGCTCGTAAAGGAACTTTGGGTTCAGCAATGGATTAACAACTCGTTCCTCGTTTCTGATAAGGGATCGATACTACATAGATGCCCTTGGCAATCGAAAAAAAAATGTATCTTTTGGTATGAAGTCGAGGACGCTAATCTCAAATCCGTTCTGCTTTCATCTACAACGCATTACGAATGAAGTTGTGGCATTATTCTGTATTGATTATACATAGGTATGGTTTCTACCTCCAACACTGTAGAAGCGGTACTACGCTAGGGAGTGAACATGAAAATTGAGATCATCATCAGGAATTATCCTTATCAGTCGCGTCGGTTGCATGTGAAAATGTTCGGGGGATTCGCCGAGATCGGGGGACTCGCGGGACTTTTCTATTACTTTCTTTCTGATGAAAACTTTTTCCAAACTTCAATGTTTACGCTGTGAATACGTTCTGCATCTTTTCTTTCCTTGGACCCCTCACACCCGTTCAGTCTTATGTACTGTAGCATATTGGGGTTCTATATAACTGCTTAAGAGATCAAATCATCCACCCTCCCGCAGAGATGAACAGCCGACTCATATGTATTTGTTTTTAGCATGTGTGATGGAAGAAATATTCAAAAGAGCTACTCGTAAAAATACTGGACGGGTGGCTCCATCCAAGTCATTTTTGTGGTCGCCAAATAATTGAAATATCCAATGAAGCCTGGAAAGAATGTTTCAGATATCCTTAGTTTCTCAAAATATACAGATAAATAAATATCTCAATAGTTCGCTTGTGCCAGTATCACTATCTTGAAAAGATTTTGGAAACATACGCTGATTTTTGATGTGCTCTAGGCTACCGCATTAAGCAGTTGAAATCTGGCTTGCTCCTATAATTTGTACCCTATGTAAAAGTGGCGCTCAGGAGCAAGAAAAAAGAACTGAGGAGAACGGTGTAACCAGCGCACCCAATCATTTCCACCGAATTTCAACTAAGAATAAAGTCTAGCTCAGGAAAACAAATGCTTAGCGGAGGTTCTCCAAAACAGGGATTCCAACAAAAATATTCTCTGAAAAAATCAAATTGAATATTCAATCAAGATGTATTGGAACTACTCAAAATCAGAGCCTCTGGTCGGAATCATTTCTATTGTATGCATTCCTAAAGGACACAAAAATTCTCTAAATGTTCAGGTAAAGCGGTAAAATTTTGCCACTGTATTCCTTTTTCAAATGCGCACAACACATAAACGAAGTTTGAACAAATTTGTTCTTCCGTCTTCTAAATTTCTTTTGAAATCGAAGATCGGAGAATCGGGGGGTCACAGAAATCTTCAGTGAAAATGTTCACTGACAGTCGAGGATTCGCGTCAGACCCCAGCAATCGGGGGGCGGTCGTATGGCGCGATTTTCGGGTGGTCGCGGTTTGCCTGGATCTGCCAGACGGAGCAACTCGTCCATTCAACCATTATCCACCTGTAGAGAAGAACGTTGAAGTAGCGGTACTAGTGGTTTTTAGGGTATACGGATGAACGAACGTCCGAAGATAAAGCTTATCTTAATACCCAAGTGGATGTACTGTCAAAACAAAGAAATCTCTACGGAATCTCAACGAATACTCTGTTAGGATAGGAAGTTTTCTGAAACAATCGAACGAATGCTTTTAATACAGAGTCTTTCAAACTGCTGAATAATTAAATTACTCGATCTTTTGGCTTCCTGAAGTCCTTGAACATTTCAGCGGTGCTGGGAATGACTTCTATTAAAGATGAATACCTGAAGTCAACTTGATCTATGTAAAGATTAGTTCCGTCAAAATTCTATCAAGTGTGTGTAAAATCGCAGCGCATATAGAATTGGAATCCATTTCCAAAGGTTCGTTACATAGAGGTATCTGTAACTCGCTCTCTTCCACGGTAATGGCGGAAAAGTGGACGAGTTGCTCCGTCAGGCAGATCCAGGCAAACCGCTACGCATGACCGTAATCGGGTGGTAGGAGCGCGCCCAACACTCAGCCTGTCCATAGTGCCACACGAAGAATCGCGCCATACGACCTATACCCCCAGCAACACAGAGTACCACAGCTGATGCGCTTGGCTCATGGAAGTCGGTCAGCACAACTATATTTCGCCTAGTGGTTGACGTCCCCTTACACCTCTGGAACTGTCACCAGATATTTCAAAAAGTTCTTTAAATATTTCGACCCCGCTCACTAGTTGGAGTCATACGCGGAATATTCCGTAATTTTTCGGCTTTAGCACTGAAAGATCACATTTTGGAACCATTCACGCAGACAGAATGAGTTCGATAGATGATGGCTAGCAATTTAATATGAAATTCACTTAGATAGCTTAACCCATAACGACAGTACAACTCACCGGTGAGTCGTGTCTGTTTTCACTAGATTTCTTCGGTGGAACTTGCTCAAAATCTCCACATAAGAGTTATTTCATATGCTAATTACGAATATGATATCCATTTGGTGCTCTAGCGCAGTAAGGTGAAATTACTGTAGGCACACCGTAAGTACTCTAGATGTATTTTCACACATGACTTAGTGAAACTTGGCGCAATAGGGTTATTTAACATACTGAATGAGAATATGACTTCCATATTATGCCATAGCGCATTTTCACAAGGTTACTGTAACCACACTGTAAACAAAGTTCTTCCAGAATATATGGATTGAAATCTTCTAGACAGGGGTTATTTCATATGCTGACTATGAGTATAGCATCCAATTCGCATCCTGACACATTTTGGGAAGTTACTGAGCAGAGTCGGCTCAATATGTATGCGTACCGTTTTGCTGCAAAATTCATGCCATATTCGTGATCAGCATGTGAAATAGCCCATTTTGTGAAGCTGGGCCAGAATTATGAGGAAGATGATTATGTACAGTTCCTACTTTATGAATACCGTAACAGTACAGAAAGGCTTCCACATGAGAAAACGATTCCATATTCGTTATCAGCGCATCAAATATGTCCTTTCTACAGATTCCTCTTTGTGAATAATGCATTAATTCTTGTTGGTCCAAAGTGGCTGAAAACCCGAAACGTACACTGTCGTTAATGTGTTGAAATTCTATCGAATGCAAAATCTATGGATTAACATGGTACACCAGTTTTCAGCTTACTGGACAACTCCAAACTGTTGCCTTTCACTTTACGGTATGCCGAGAGAGAGAGTACAACAAAACGATTAGGTTTTAATCCGGATTACCTCCAAGAGCGACTTGAGAATGTGCTGCGAAGTTGGTTACACGTCCAAATCAGATTTGCGCGGATCGACTTGCTGAATACTCATTTGTTAAGGTCTCTATGTAACAGTTTTGTGAGGATCGAGAGAAGCTTTTGTGGTGTCGTTGCCGCGCAAATTTCCTCCATGATCATGGTGTGCTTACTCATTCCCGTTATGAAGAAAATGAAAAAAAAAATTACATTTCTTTTTGTAGAACCACAGATAATCTCACCTCGCCACCCACATTCGGATCTATAACTTCTATCGTACTATGGTGCTTCACTATTAAAAATATTAAATCCAATATTGAATAATGAACGATAAATATTTTGGAAACAACAAAAAAGAGCATCTAGGTATAAACCAATATAAGAGTTTTATTTTATAAGGTAGGTTCAAAATTTCGGCGACCCATTTTCGGCCTCCCGCCCCACGACCGCCACTGCTGTCTACCTGTTCATGATTTTGCGCAACATTCACTTCAATGACCCTGATCTGTTAGTTCGGCTTTATAAAACGTATGTGTGACCGTATTAAGAGAATTCTTTTGTATGGGCCCCGTTTCTTCAAAAAAAAAAACACATACAAAGGCTTGAGAAAGACCGGCAGGTTTTTACGAGTATAGTCTCCTATAGATGTCTATCTGAAGTTGGGTATACCCAATCGCTCCCGGCTAATAACACGAGTCTTGAGTTTCTAGGCTAAAAAGTTCGAGGTACCGACGCATATTGAGTGATCTCACACTGTGCTTTCGCATTTTACGCAACGAAATATAATAAAATTAAAACCAAACAAGTACCGCCTTTTTTGACCAAACCAAGGGCGCTCAGACAGTTTCAACCTGCATTATTCCAGGCTTGGACGTTTGGGACTTCTTCTGGAATTTTCCATTGTTTTCGGCAAGGACGTCGCTGTGGGCGGCGAAACCAGTGGAAGTCCGTGAAACGAAATTTTGCCCAGTTTTTGCGTTTAAGCTTCTAACCTGCCCCTCCGCACGTGTGTCAGTGTAGCTGGTGAGGTCGATTTGAAAAAATAAACACAAAATGATTACTTCATAGAACTTTTATATCTACAATTCTATTCTTTTGCTGTTATGAACTGTGTGCACGATTCTTCTACTGTTCCAGTCCCTCTTCGATGCGTATAAGTCGTGTGAAGTAGAACGGTTCGAACGCAACACCAGTTCCACCGTAGAACTTGGAGTTGAATTCGACCCTAAAGGAGTTGTATTTGAGTTGAACAAGGCCAAGAAATGACCACGACTATGGTTGTACTTCCCCAGACTCACCAATGAAGACGAAGCGCATGCAAAAACGCGGAAAGCCCCTCCATAAGGATCAAAATGGAAATTGAGAGCACTCCAAAGAAGAAGTATAGAACGAATATGGCCGCTGAGCCGCCCCATCCACCCATATCGAGACCTATCGATAGCAGCATATCCCACAGCACTTCGGATAGCTCTGGAAAAACAATAACTGTATTGGAGCCAGGTAGGAGAGTTCCGCCTGGTTTCACTTCCTCACAGACAATAAGATCAACTTTCTAATGGACTCACGTGCATGAGCCAGAGACAAGGCCCATAGTCGAAGGTATGAAGCAGTGTGGGAGATGCAACCAAGAGCAAATTCAATAGTAGTATGAAGCAGTGTGGGAGATGCAACCAAGAGCAAATTCAATAGTATGAATTGCTTGGTAGACCATAACATCACCAAAACTGAACTAAAATGGAGAAAAAGAAGTCTTCCTTCAAACAACGTTTGCGAAGAATTGTCTTTTCCTCTATCTATCTTCTGTCCTATCTCAAGAGCTGAAGCATTTACAAAACAAACATGAATTCATGAGTGTTACTTCACGCCACTATCACAATTACTAACATTGTTCCTCATGTGAGCACAAATTTTCCTGTCGAAATTCATTGCGAATGTTAATGGAAAACTTGGCGGATTTTGCAAGCGTGAGCTCAAGCGAGATCGGCAGAATCAACATTGAGTTTGTGCAATATTCTGTGCTTTTTTGGCTTTGCAGCGCGTAGTAGGAGGAACCACGAGTCCAGTTTATTACCTCTTCGTCTTCGCCGCCTCCGCCATGTCCGTGTCCACCAGGAATTGGGAGTCCTCTGCTGTGAAGCCACCTAACGTAGAATGGTTTCACGAGTAGCATAATTGGAATGGAAATCACAGCAAGGCCAAGAAGAATTTGTTCCGCGAGCACCTGCAGAAACAGAGTACGGCTCTGTAAAACCAAGAAGCACTGTGTGTTACCAACCTGGCCAGGATACCACTGCTGCAGATAGCATTGGTCGTACACATCGTAAGTGTAGTTTTTACCGCCTATCTCCACTGAAGCGGTGGCATTGGGACTGTTGACATGTTGAACGAATCCAGGCTTTAAAGAGGTACATTCTCAGGAAGTCAGTGCTGAGTATTTTGTTAAATTTTTCGAAACCCTCACATCTCTCGCTTTGAGCATGAACATGTTGATAAGACCGATCAGAAGTGATGGCGCACAGTTTGAACCAGGATAGAGTCGGCCGAAAATGAAGGTGGGATTTACGTAAAAGAAGATCCATTTGAGAACTACCTGAAAACATGCTATTTAAATTCTTTGAAAGGCTGGTAAATACTCGTAGTTTATTGGCTTCTGATGTCAATGCTTCACCCCGAAAACCGTTGGGGACCAGTTTTCGCTCCACTGAAGGTGCTCTTTTTCTCTTAGAATTTCATTACCCAGAGATGGAAGTGCAAGAGTCTAACGTCACAGGTCGTGCCACAACCTGTTTTGCCCGAGGTTTCACCTAGGATGCTACACTAGGTGTCCATTTTTTTTTGCTTCGGGCCCCAAGGATTTCTGCCATCCAAGTTCAACCTCATGCATGGTGAACTACTTGATGTCTTGTGACCATGGAGGTTACGCGTTGGACTGTGAGTGAAGGGTTCACGGTCCGTGTCTTGCCAGTGAACACCAATTTGTATTTTTGTAACCTATTTCCCAGGACTCAATGGCTGAAATGGTGTGCACTTTACCTGATACCTTCTTAGAGGAGGCTTCAAACCAAATAGGTTTCATTTCTATCTGCTGGGTTAGTTTTTGCGTTTTCCTTTCAAGTTAAAAGCTGCCGTAGAATAAAACTCACCATGACACACAAGTACACAAAAATACAGCCAAGGAAGAAACACTGTGGAACGAAGACGAAAAAGATGTCGACCAGAGAACGGTTATGACTGCAAATAAAGATATATGTTTGAAGGAAGGTCAATTACACTTTTCCAGGTCTATTCCAGAGGCTTACATATGATTGCACAAAGAGAGGATAAGACCGAATGCCATTTGGCCAATTCCAAGAATAATCGACGTCTTCATTTTCATGGGGTTCAAGAAGTTCAGTTTGTTTTTGGCAACATTCCAAATAGGATCGACTCCGAACGGATAGGGTCCCTGAATTGAAATTACGTTACGTGGGATTTCTCTAAAAACCTGAATTTTTCTATCACAAGGCCAAAAAACTTACCAAATTGGAATCAAATGAGTACTCTGGCGGCCAGGTAAGATCCGCATTTTGGGAAGTGTTCATGGAGTGCTCGTCCATTTCGGCAAGCAGTTTCTGCCTGAACGATAATTTGTTCGAGTTTGTCCTTTGCCGATAAATGAGAATCTGCTTACGGGTATGGATTTTTCCAGGACGAGCCGAAAATATCGATCGACTTGGAATAGATGTCATTGTAGAGAAGTCCTGTATAAATGGAGAATATGCCCATAAGAAGTACGACATAGCGTCCGCCAAAGAAGGTGTTGAAAATCTAGATAAGTCCTATTTCAGTGTGAGTACTATAGGTACTGGATGTTTGTGCTGATATTTGAATTTCGTCCTCAAAAAATTGGGACTGAGGCGTCAGCTTGGCGCTGCTGTACTTTCACATGGACCACAGTATGATACGGGGTTGTTAGTCACTATTTAGTGAATTGTCCTACTTGAGCAGAGGACGGAACCTTCACCTGTTATTCCCTCACAGATACAGGCGGTTTGCTGGTTAAGGTGCTATTAACAATACTAAGGGCACCACAACACCTCAGCATCATTCCCTGCAAATTGACAAAAACCACATTTCCAAGCCTTCCCATAAGTGAGTGCGAGCTTTCACTTACGAGAGGGCTTAGAAATGTGGTTTAGCGCTGCTCTGGGCATCTGCCACATAAGCGCCTGTGCCAACAGTCTGTGCCAATCATCCAACATGTTTTCTTCCATCAACCGATGGAGTTGTCAGCATGGGGGCGCGCGGTAACAATTCAAGATCGTATAGCACCAACATGCCCCAAAATAAAGGGCTTAAGAAGGGTACTTTGATAGTTTCACAGGAAATATTGTTCGTCGGTGTCATGATCGTCTTCTGGCGACCCCAGCTATATGAGAATCCCGATATTTTAAGAGAGGGCAGAGCGCATGACTCATTCCATGTCTGTTCGGGGATGTCCTCATGTATGGTCTATTGGCTCAGAGAGGGCCGATGGAGTTACTCTGTCTTCAATTACGACCGCTATGGTTCCACCGAATAGGAGGATGCCGCAGAATGCGTATGGAAGGAGATTCTACTAGATGGCCGTGGCGAAACATCAAAATGGAAGAAATCACACAAAATGCACATCAAAGATTACAGAAGAAGTGTAAAAATTCAATCAGTTGCATGAAAACGTGCTGAGGTCGTAATTGCGGACAAAGTCACATTATTGAACCTTTCTGAGCTGAAAGACTACCATAACAGCCTTTCTAATAGCTCTCAGCAAGTTAAACGCTTAATTCCCTTACTCATTCAATATTTCTCTCATTTATTCCCGTTTTCCGGGATTTGCGCAGCATAGCTGGGAGACAATTCTCGCTTTTCAAGGTTTATGATGACTTCCTGCCAAAATTCCTCACGAGCGAAAATTGTCACATTACTAAGTGTAGCAGTTGTCCACCAACCTCATCCTTGATCTTCATCGCAATCAGTTTTTTCTCGAAGACAACGAATGCAAGTGCTGCCAGGAACATAATGATACCATGACCAGAATCACCGAACATAACAGCGAAGAGGAATGGAAACGAGATGATCGACCATGGAGCTGAAACTAGCAGAGTTTGCCTGGACACGGGTCGGGTTCACATTATGGATTTATGGGCCATCGCACTAACCTGGGTTTACCTCGCGGTAGTTGGCGATGCCGTAGGCGTCGACGATGTTCTGGAATCCTTGTGTGAACTTGTTCAGCTTGAAGTGAGTGGGAGGCATGTCGTGCGTTTCCATTTCGTTCAACACAGCCTGGATGGGTGAGCCGGCTTGGTCCTGGAACGATCCATGTGAGTGGGATCTGCTTGTGTTCGTGTCACAACTGTTTGTCTCTTACTGTTCCTTTGCGCAGAGCCATCTTCACGAGTGGTAGGTCAACTGTTGGCACCCAACATTCGGCAATTAGGCACTTGTGGGTTACATCGACTGAGAACATGTTCAGCGTGTGGAAGATCGACTTTAGCTTCAGAAGCTGGAAAACAAACACATATTGTTGGTTTTATAAGTCATAGCTATCCACTGGGGTCGTTGCAGAATTTTTTTTTACATGACGGTTAGCCGTCATCCTTACTGGGTTGTGCGTGAGCCATATAGTATAATAGTAGCTGCTATCCCTCGGGGATCAAAATTAAATTTAAATATTCCCAAGCAGGAGGGTTTTTCTAATCAGCAATAAACATGTCTAGGGATTATACTCTGGATATGCCACGAGATTTACATAGACATTTTCGTATAATTTATTCTCTCAAAATACCGAGGAATGGCTATGCAACGCCATATCAGGAAGGGAGGCGGGCTAGCCCAGCTGAGCGCTTTCCTCCTTTCACTTGGATGCTGGGTTTCCGTTGATCCTCTCCGTGGACGACTTTGCGGGGACTGCAGTACTGCAAGCTTGCACTTTGAAGGCATCGTCTTCTATTGATGTCGTTTTTGAGTTTTCCACATCGAAAGAATTTCCGGAACCAGAATTTACTGATTCCAATGGTATACATAATTCCGTGCAAAACAACTTCTGAGGCTTGTGGGTGAACCCCCGGTCATTCTTCATTGTCCACTCTCAAACAGGTGAGGAAGTGCTCACCATGTACGACGAAGAAGAAAGTGCTGTGTTGAAACCCCGTAGTCCCGCCTAAGCCCCACAAAAACTGGAGGTCGAAAACGGGCTTTTTGGAAGTTTTTACTAAATCACGTGTGCCATTCTTCCATTCCGGAGATTCTTTTCGTCTGGAAAAACGATTCTGATGTAGGTGTGTGCCTTTGGTCCCACTGCAAAAAGTTACATGTCATCTTTTCCCCAGACGCACTTCAGGTAGTGGGATTCCGAATAAAAGGCGCCGAATCTCATCAAATTTTTGAGTCTTATTGCCACGGAGTGTGCTAGACGGAATGTGCTTTCCACCTTTTTCGGCACAAACACTCCACATCCTGGTCAGCTGAGGCAGTGGCCGAACACAGAGCCGTGTATGCAACAGTGTTATGGCTGACCAATAACAGTAAGCCTAGCTTATCAGAAAACCGTTAACCTACCATAATAGTCCACTTCTTTACACTGAGCGATGCTGCAAATATGATTTTCCTGCGATAGTCGAGAGTTTTGTTGATGACATTTTGCATGTCAGCGACCTATAATGAAATATCAAAGGACTTTGAGCAAACCAATGGCGGAAACACCTCTCACCTGCGCGTTGATTTGAGCAAGGAGATGAGCACGTTCTTTGGTGTTCTCTGGACAATTGTAGATGACTCCATGGAAGCTGGAATTGCTGCTGACCTAGCGACAAATCACTTATGTTGTTGTTGTTTGACGTACCCGTTGCAGATCTTTTGTACTCTGCTTCTCAGCTGTTCTCCGGAGAAGAATAGGATAAACACCGCTTTGTCGTCGGTCTTTTTTGACTGAAATCAAGATGTTTGTCAGGCTTTGTCTTTTTATGGGTAGAAATCTAATTTAAACAACATTTTGTCATAGACCAAGTTTTTCAGGTTTAGATTTCCGGAAACCTATGGTTTAACACCCCATTTTTTGGCTGTGAGTCGCTCGAACCTCACGCTATGCGCTCACGAACGCAGTCAATGAGGTTTTTGGTCTCCTTTGGATGGATACATTTTAATTAATTAGGATTTGAGACAGACCTCAATCTCTCTTTAAGTCATTTACTAAGTGCCCAATAGTATGTACGCAGTTAGAAAGGTGGCCCCTGGCGCTCCTGCTGCTCACCTCAAATAACTCGGTCCTCTCGCCGATGTCTGCCGTTCGAACGAAGACTTTTCCACGACAGAAGCGCCATATGAATCGCTCGAACGAAATCACCTTCTTGCGGTTGATCACACCAGTGACGAATCTGAAAACATCAAAAATCATCCCCTCCAACCCTAATCCAGTGGTCAATTTTTTCCCTTTTCCCCGGACTAATTCCCTTCTCTGTACATACCTCACGATTTGGTTAACATTACAAATCTGACCATTTTAGAAATTAGTGCGAAAATGATTTCTTGACACTGGTGATATTTTTGCCCATATTATACTTTTCAAGGAATTCGTATTCGGGAATTTTTTCTTCTGTTCTCCAAATCGGGACCTACTTCAGCTCGTTCTCTTCCCTCTTCTCTTTGTCAGTGTCGCTGGAGATACCGATAGTGAACGGGCCAGCCTCGCCGCGGACTGCCTCGCTGATGGATAGCGCAGCATCACGTTTGGTGGACTGAAACAAAAAAATGATGAGCCTTATCCTGGGCATCTTGACAATAAAATCATCTCAACGAAAATCGCAGATAAGGGATGATTTAACGTGGTCTTCGCGAATTCTTTTATTTTCTTTTGAACTTTAATTTCGCAAAGGCTTATTTTCGGAGAAAAGCAGTGTAGATGTCCCTGTATCAAGAAAGGCAAGAAGGTTGCCACCACATGGAGAATGTATGACAAAATCTCTCCATTGATTCTGCGAGAACAAGGAAAAAGACTTCTCCAACAACAAGAACGGAGTTCTCAGCTGTGCTACGAAGTGTGCACTAGAACTGCGTGTTATGAAAATTTCAAACCTCGTTAATCCGTTAATTCGTTACGTTATGGGAAAAGCGGCCTTCACGCGTCTATACGCTAATTTGTTACGTTAAAGGCAGAGGGCCACCTCGTTCTGCCTGTTGGATTTACCAACATATCCTAGACCTTCTCATCATGTTGATCCCTGGGATGTACATCAACAGGCACAGAAGCGACGAAATCCCCATTTTTGAAAGGCTCGAACTGGATAAAAATTTGGAGCCCGGAGGCGGATCGCTCCAAGCTGTGCTGGCTGCCTGCCACGGCTGCCGCGTCGGTCAACGAGTCTTGGCGTGTCCAATCGATAAGATCAACGGCTTCACATGTCAACTCGGGTTGGCAAACTGTTACAGACCCCGTCCTGGAAGACGGGTTTATAGACCATTCTGAGACAATTTATGTATACCGTTGGAACCATCGCGCCGAGTAGATGCAGAATCTGCTGTTAGCTGAACTACGAAAATGAGGTGGACCCCTTTAATAACGCACAGCCCTGAACTTTATCAAAAGTTCTTCCCTACTTCTCTGAATCATTTCCAAGATCTCAAAATAAATATTCCCGAACGCTATTCATTGATTTATTTATTATCGATTCTATTTATGTATATCTTTAATCAATTATTCACCCAACCCAATTAGGACATACATTTCCGTTGGGAGTTTAAGGTCTGGACTTCATCTATAAATCGAAGCTGCACTGTTTTCAGATAATAGACCTGTATAAGGCATATTAATTTTCAGAAACTGCTTCCACATTAACCAACATGCCTAGTACTTGAACTTCCGCCTTACTATTATCGAGTTTAAATGAACCCCCTCTCTCGTATCGTAGGCCAAGTTTTGAATGTCCATTTTTTAAGTTTGAGCCGGACTCTCATTCAATTTTCATCTCCCATAATGAATGTCACCTTCAGAGGGCAATGACGTATAGCTCTTGTACGACTTCACGCTCTCTTGATAACGTCTGAAGACCAATTGTTGGTCTTCGGACGAGTGTTATCAAGCCGTTTGCAAAAAATGAGCGGAGTACTATTGTAGAAGCGGAGCACTGAGGGAGGAAAAGCAGAAATCTTAATATAATAGCAAGTAGGCACCACTTCAGTGAAACCATAGAAACTATGTGATCGTGGAATAAACCGCAGCGATCAATAAGAGCCACGAAAATGGACCCGCACAACACAACTAAAGTCCTCGGGAGAGATCCCCCTCCTCGATCATGAAAATTGCTTGGTTTCCCAATTCTGATGCATATAGCATCGTGATATAGCTACATATAGCTACCATGCTAAAGCCGAACACGATATTACAACCCTTGTTCGGTAAGGACCAGGAAACACCTGTGTTACTGACCTCATCAAGTAAGAGGTGCACTTTCTCGAGGACAGCTTTCATCTCGAGCAGTTGAACGTGGTTCTTGATTAGTTGTTTTGAGCTAGAATTGATTGAAAGCAGCTCCTCCTCGAGCTTTTCGAAATTTGCCTGAAATATGTGCATTATGATATATTTTGTTCGCAGGGAATCTAGGAGAAATTACTATTTTTTATGACCTCAAGCTCCGTCATGTTCTTCGGTTGAGGTGCTGGAATGTGTTCGTCGTAGTCCTTAATCTCGACTTCATCCTTGGTCACCTCTTCTTCGATGAAATCTGAATGGGATGAAGGCGTGTTCGAGAAATTTCTTTCGATATCTTCTGGAGCAAATCGGTCTCCTGTACATCATGTTTTGTCCGTTACAACTCGGTGCACCAGCAAATGATTACAGACTGAGAGGTGGGTGTGAAGAAAGACAAAGTTTCCGCTTCTTCGAGAAAGGGCGGAATTAGACTTATCGGATTCATAAAAACTGCGATTACCAACTATCTCTTTCATAGATAAGGCGCTTTAAATTTAATCGCAAACAAAATGCGGACAAAACAAAGAAAAACTCGAGGTAAAAGCTATCGGGGAAAAAACAAGGCTAATGGCTCAGAAATGTTTTTGCGACCCACTCAGCTTCCTTTCCATTTCCTCACAACGACGAATCTCGTTGACAAATTTCCTTTGGTAAGAATTCATCTCTTCGTTCAACTGAAATCGAAAGAACTCGACCAAAGTTACTCGTTAGGAACTACAGTATAGTAAGCTACCAACATCTAAAAACTGTGCAAGTCCTAGCTCTCCGAGCTCGGCAACACATTGGTAGGCGGAATCCGTCTGTAGAAAGATTTGACAGCGGCTCATCACCTCCGAACGGTAGATGGAGCCCATTTTGACGACGGGGCGAAAGGTTCAATCAGCACCTGATGATATGCAGATTTCTTTCTGCTAGGACACCACGACACCTACCACCTAGCAGTTGTAATATTCAAACACAAACCAGAAAGAGAAGAAAAAAAAAACGAATAGTTAGGCTGTTATGTTCAGCTTCTTCCCGATAGTTTCTCCTACTACGCACAAAACTTAAATAAAAAATAGCAGTGGCATCTCCAAGAAGACGAAGCTCCAGAAAAAAACTTCAGGCGACAACATAAGCTCGTTCCAAACTGCTCAAGATCAAAATTCGTCGGGTTGGTTATTGGTGCTGGCCCAAAGAAGTTTAGTCACGTGGAGAATTGTCAATAATTTCGTAAGTAGATAAGAAACTATTTAGAGAACGATTGAAAAACGCCTTTGACTACTAGCCGATGGAGCAACACGACAGTGTCTCCGCTATCAGCAGCTCACAATGCACTTGGCGTTGGTTTTATCACCTGTCAATAAAAGACAACGCTTTTACCACCCAGAATCGCAAATTCCATAAATTCAACCTAGAGAGGATCGACATTTTTTCAAATCCTCTGTCAGGACTTACCTTTGTACATTGATCAGTTTGCCATGCGACGCACTGGTTGAATGCCATTTAGACTCTCTAGAGATATAAAGATTGTTTGTGTGTATAAAACTGTGGTGCCGTTGGAGCTACCTCGGAGGAAGAACCAGCTAAGCACCCATTCTGACAATGGAGCCTTGAATGTGTACCCTACAAAAACAAGTGTACAGAGGCCAACCTTTAAGAAGGCTTCCAGATTTCATCTTCCTTTAGCGTCTCTCAGGCGGAAGTTACGCTGCCGATGACTAGCTGAGTGCTTCAAGCGGAAGTGTTTCCCAGTGATTCATTTGCGAGCATCTTCTATCCGAGATAATTCTGTGGAACACATCTTCGATCGGTTGTTATCATGAGTCGTTGCACTCTTTTCATTTGCAGTTTTCTCCATCCACGAGTTATCTCTGAGCTATCTGTCGTACACTATCCGAAAACGGCTACACGAAGTTGTAAGCAATTCTCCCTTGATTCACAAATCACTTGAGTTTCAAGCCCACGAGATAGAGTGTTGAATCCATGAAAAACAGCACTACCGTTACCTGTTTTTTCTGGCACTGAGATGAAGCTTCGAGGGCCACCAATGCTGCTCTGCTTCAACATTCTGTACTAAGTACGAATAAGATGTACTCGAAAGAACCAGCAAACTTGTAAGTTCAAAGAAGACTCACTTGATCTCGGTAACGCCAATTACTTTGATCCAGCAATCTCTTCAATAAAAGCGTAGGAGTTGCTTGAAAGGAATCTGTGAGATGGTTGGATGCCTCAATTCTTCTGTTGTCTTCTCGAAGTAGTTACATCACCTCTTCGTTGCCTTCTTGCAGTCTGTTAAGAGCCGACCGTGTTCACTGTTAGCTCTGTAGAAGTTTTCGACGTCTTCGGCCTGCCGCTGGCGGTAACTCGCCAGTTCGTAGATGAGGCATCTTGTGTCATCTTTCCATCTAGCTTCTAGCTAACATTGTCTTAGTACAGAGCCTTCGTGGCAGCCACAGTTTTCTTTGCTGTTCTCTGCGCTTCTAGGTATTTCTGCCAGTTGTCATCCGTCTTGTCACCAAGGAATACGTGGTAGAGACGTTTCTTTTCACGCACTTTCATTTTCACTTCATCCATCCATAGCCAATCATCCTAGCCCTTGTCTGCCAATTCTCCAGCGACCTGGTTTAGTAGTGTCAAGATCTGAAGCCACTTCTACAATGGCTCTGATAGCTTTCTTTCAGGTCTCATCGACGGTCGTTACCGGCGGCAACTTGATGCTGGAAGTTACTATAGTTTGATTCTCTTTTGACCGCCACCACTTGATTCAGGACGGTCCGCACCGTTCGTCATACACCAACTTTGGCCTCATGACCTTCATGGTGCAGATACTCACAGATTCCAGGACGGCGAGTACAGGCCGATCACGTTTCAACAGCAATTACACAGCGAGTTGAGACGAGACTGTGTTCACCCAAGCTCGTCCAAAAATAGCCCCGAACGCGTTTCGCTTGCCGCTGCAACGCTTGGTGGACGCAGCGATCCCGCGGCGGACCTCCAGATCGACGCCGCACCCACACGCATCTCGTCTGACCAATTGTTGCACTAGGCCACGGTTTTACTCGGGCCTCAGCCGGCATACCAAGTCTAGCAGGGCTCGCTTTGCCTTCGCCGAGGCGGACACACGACTAAGCTCTGATGCTCAACCACCGGCTTATATGTACCTCTGCTCTCAGCAGTCGTCGGAATGTAATGTAATCGGAATGTAACATTTCTTCGTCAGGAAGGTCTGCCTTCTATTTCCTGGGGATGTGGCTTGACAGGTTCTGCAGGTTTTTTCTTATCCATTTATCTAAATAAGCCGACAACGTTGCGTGGCCACGGTACAACGTTCGCAGCTATCTTTTGATCGCTACGTCGCACGAGAACGAAGTCGATATGAGTCTTCGCGTTATCACGATCAGGGTCTTCGCGTTACCAATCTAGAAGGAGACAAGGTGAGAAGGGCGCTTTTGTAACTTTGTATTCAATCTGAATTCGTCGTTTGCCACTCCCAGTATAGTCGTAGCCATCCTGGTTCAGTGTTGTTCTTTTGCGGCTATATCATTCTATCATCACGCATCACTAGCGCGAGCTCATGCAAGAGCGGGAGCGTAGCGGTGTAAGCATGAAACGGTTTCATTCACCAGTGTATGGAACTGTTACCGGCCTGCAATGGTTTCATTCAGAGAATGAATGAAGCTGTTATCGGGCAGCAGTGTTACGCATCCGCTCTTGCATGAGCTCGCGCTAATGATGTTTGAAGATATAGTGATGTGGCCGGTAAGAAAACAGCAGTGAATCAGAATGACGGGTATACTTCCGCGGTCTTTACGTCATGCAACATCCAGTAGTCATTTTTTAGCTGGTCGTAACAGCCTGTCTCTGGTGCGTACGCCGAGAAGAAGTGAAGGCATTGATTTGCGGTGATGATAGCGACCTCCATGAGGCGGTCATCGAAACCCCCACCTTGGCTATCAAGTTCCTAAAGCGCTGAGAGACGACTATGCTTACATCGTTCCTGGTTTTTGCACTGACGTTTCAGACTATTTTGAAGCCATGACGAAACTCCTTCAACTTGTTACCAAACCATCTCGTCTCCTGCACAGCGCACGAGTCAATTTGGCACCGCTGGAGTGTTGCTGCCAGTTAACATGAGCGGCCTGTCAATGTGCCGTCGCAATGCGAGTCTTGGCTACGTTGTAGTGAACCGTAAAGGCAGCGCCCACAGAAAATTCCGTGCTTGAGATTCCGATGTAATCTAAGGTATTTTACTACGCTCGACATCGTCGATTTTCTGAAACATGCCGAAACTATGAAAAACACTGTTTTTCAGAGGCCTCCTATTCAATGCCTTGACATAAGTTGGTTCGAGTTGCATAAGCCCTGGGGTGCCGTCCGATTGGAAAAAATCGACGATGCCGTTTTTTTGTCACTTTATTTTTCGGGCAACTACTTGCATAAGATGTTTGCGTCTTTTTCGTTGGAAACCAAGAGAAGTAATCCTCAGAAAAAGTGCAACAGCAAACAGACAAGCTACTGAAAGAGAAAGAAGTCTCAAAACGACCCCAAATATGCGAAATTGAGTCAAATTCAAAATTCGCAAATAAACGCTCTTGTTTGCAAGAAGAGGAAGAAAATAGTATTTTGTTAACTTAAAGCAAAAATAAGAGAGAAACGAGATGTTTTGAACGTTAAAAGAGGTTAGGGGAAAAGTAAATGGATTGTGAAACAGCAGATACAGCCATTGTTCGCTCTCCAAAAAGGCATTGCAGCTCTGGTTCAAGCACGCCAACTCATGCGAGGGAAGGCTGGATTGAAATGTTGAAATGAAGTTGTACTTGTGATATCTCGAAGAACACATGGTTTCTTACAGCACTACTGTCGCAGAGTTGTCGGGTTCATGCCTCGGGCTCCAGAACACTTGAAATCTCGGATACGAGATTTATCGTGAGTGCTGCCTCTAAAGTCTCGCATGCTAGCCCCCCGCTGACGCCATCGTTCGCAGAGCAGCGAGTACCCTCGCATATTTTTCACACCAACCGGGCTCTGTAAGTGAGTGTCGATCCACGTGGACGCTGTAGCCTTTATCTTGGAACCCTTTATCGTGATTGATCATATGGATGTGGCGTGGGGTCTTCCTCAGCCGGCCTGTCGCTCGAGTAAAGCAGTGGAGGAAAGATTCCAACCTGGGACCCCGTGGGGATATGGTGCTCTAAACAGCACCTTAGGCCCCTAGGCCATCTCGCCCTTGGGAGGTTAATGAAGTACTTCCGGTTTTGTTTCTTGTCCATGTTTCGGAACAAATTTCGCTTAGTGTATTATTGTTATTCATCACTGCAAAGCCTATTTCAAGCGAGTTCTCGCCGTTTGAATGAGTTTCAGTCCAAGTTGTGTTTATGGAAAGAATTTTTTAGGTTAGAAATGGAGGCGTAAAGGCAGCACCTGCGACTAATTTACTTCTAAATCCACAAATCCAAACTCGAAAGTAGAACAGCACAAACAGCTTGAAACATCTATGCCGTATGAGGCCAGTAAAGTGTCAACGAAAGCAAATTACTGGTTCCAGTAGTATCCAGATATGGAAATCGATAGTGAAGTTGAGGAATCTCGTAGAAGACTTTCTACTTTTGACGACTATGAATGAAGACCCTGGTGGAAGAAAATACATGATCGATAGTTGGACAGCGTTCGTAGAGACTCAAATGGAGCAACTGTATGTTTCGGAGCATCTCGAGAAAATTGGAAAGCCGAAGCTCAATAAATAACTACCGAACGGATCGAGCGAATACCAAAAGAATCGCTGTTGCGAAGTATGGTCGATGCTAATTTTGTACAAGAAGAACGACCCATCTTTCGATCGTATTGTGAGGCATACGACGGGAAATGGGTCTCTGTGGTAACCGACGGTGATAGGTTCAAGTGCTGGATAGCGAATATGCTTCGCAGCCCTTCCTCAAGCCGAACTTGTTCAAAAGAAAGTCACATTGACAGTTTGGTGGTCTACCACCGGACTAATTTCCTCCATCTGGTTGGGACTATTGCGGCAACGAAGAATGTCCAAGAAATCGACGGAAGTCATGAGAAATTTCAGCATTTGCACCTGGTATTGGTCAATATGTAAGAGTTGGATAGCTTAAAGGCAGCACCCGCAAAAATTTCCGACTTTAAGATCTTGGCACGGTTTGAGTAACTGCGTGCGCTGAATGCTGCTACAGTGCCGAAAACAGTCGGAGCCTTCAAAATCCCCGCTTTCTGTAACCTCTTATCTCATCGCTTCCGAACGCTTGGGACGAGTTACGTGACCTATTCGGTGTGATCCAAAAAAGTCGATATCGCTGCCTTCTTTGTTAGCTGTTGTGCTGGCAAAGTCGGTCTCTTGCACTGCTTTGCAGTGTTTCTAAGGGTGATGGAAGAAACAAATTTTGAAAAAAATTGCATAACCAGTCAAGATGTTACAAAAACACTAACGAATTCTGAAATGATCCCGAGACGATAAAAGAATTCGAAATTAAAATAACTGACCAAAACCCGGTCGTGCCAGCTAACTAAACAAATAAACAATTAGATTTGTAGTCAAATAACAAGTAGAAAATTTTGCTGTGATAGACAATGGAAAAAGAAAGAGCTAAAGAGTAGAAAGGAGCTTTATAATCCTAAGAAAAGAAATGGATGACCACATGATCAACGGACAGCAATAGTCCGCTGAAGCCACAACTCGATCGAACGAACCCATGCTGATCCTGCTGATCCAGGATCTTGGACATTCAACTAGTTATATCCTAGAAACGGTTGAGTTTTCTAAGCTATTCTGTTGTAGATTTGTTGGGACAACTACATATTACACAATGATAAAGATCTCAGACACAAAGATTTCCGTGGGTGCTGCCTTTAAGCTTTGCTTCATCATCTACTCGCTGGACATCTCGCCCACCGACTTCCAGCTTTCCAGTCATTTCGACGTCATCGTGGAATCTTAAAGAAAATTGTTTCTGAAGAACTCATCGACTCTATAACCCAGTTTTTATACCTTTAATTTTTACTTTTTGCTAGCAAGTCTTGAGACAAGGAGGAAACTGATACTGCGAGAACCGGCAGTGATGGAACCTACGATTCTTGTCCTACTTGAGCAGCAAAGCAGCAGAAAAGATCTGCTCAGGTTTAAGGGATATACGGGTGTTGTCCCAATATCCGCTCTGTTCGTGGGAGCAGTTCTGAGCGAATTGTACTGGTGCCTCATTGATTCTGCTATGTAGAAGTTTACTTCAGAGATGAACTACCACATACACCTTCCACACCAGAGACACATCTTGAATTAGTTTTTGCTTTACTTGCAAGACCTGAAGAGCAACTCTACCATCATTTTGTACCTGTGATTCAAGAATGTATAACGCACGTACGTGCACATAAGTAAATAAATAAACTACAGAGTTGTAAGCTTCAAAGTTGGGTAAACTCGTTTCTCGTTGGGAAAGATGTACCGATTCTAATAGTGTCCCGTTCGATTGATAAACATAGAATCAAAGATATAAGTCAAAATGCTGCATTAATTCCTAAATAACCTAGTCTATCTTGAAGGGAATGAAGTCCACGGCTTGCAACACTTGTAGAATTATTGAGACCATGGTTCTCCCTCGAAACAGTTAAAATACTGGACATGAAATTTATCATGGTTGCTATCTTCAACAAAATTAGCGGTTGTCTTTTTGTCTCAGACTCATTTTTGAGGAGGTGTAGGCCTGCACTTATCTGAGAATGTGTGCATTCTTTTTCGAACAACCCATTCTCTCTCATGAGACCACACACAGCAAACTTCGTAGTACGCCCATTACTGCGAAAAACAATGTAAACAATTCGACTTGAAGGCAGCATTCAAGCAGCAAAAAAGTTCTCTCGCGTTTGGGCTTATCCTAAAGGTGCCATCAATTGGAGTGTAACCGCAAGAGGGATCATCCCGAACCATGCAGTTACGCGAGTAATAAAACTCGTTACGCATGTACAAATGCGCCCGCCATGCATAACTCCGCCCCATTCTCTCTGATCGTGTGCGACTGTGTTTCTCAGCTGATACGGGATCAATGAGTATTTTCAGATAGCGGTGATCTATTTCGCACCTCGGCAGCCGCACCCATCTCTGACGATAGATCTCGTACAAATGGACATGTATTGGCAAAATACAACAAAGTATTACGCGCAAACCTTGCCTTTTTGGGTGGTCTTTTCTCTACGAGGGACACAAAAGTAGCCTTTAGGGTAGAATTTCATGGAAAAATCGACAACGTTTTTTATCGTGAGTGATGTCTTTAATGGTCTTTGCTCTACTGTGGGCACAAGAGTAGCCTCCAAAGTGGAATTTGATGAAAAAATCGATGGCGTTTTCTATCGTGAGTGCTGTCCTGAAAGTGACACATATGTAATACTAACAATAATCATAATGTGGACTGACAACATGACAAGCAACGAAACTAAAACGGTGAGCGAGAAATATCCGCCATTTAGAGAGCTTCCAAAACACGTCGCTCTTCCAGGTCATGTTGGTTTCCAGCCGACAATAATAAAAAAAATTACAGAGGTGTACCCAAAGATTCTCTTTCTAGTCGTACTATTACTTGATTGCTTTTTACGAAGTGCTTCGAGAGATGATTCACAGATAAATTTTATTTCCTTCCAATTGTACTGCTGTGAATTGCGAACTCAAATTCAAACAAACACAGACCTGCAGGCCTCTCAAATGAGCACAATTCGTAAGCGAGAACGATTAGTTAAGTATTTCTCTACACAAGATGCTCTTTTAAAATATCACACATCACAGAGGATCGAATCTGGACGGCAGCCACACTTCAACTGTAAGAGAGACTTCTTGTTGTTGCAACGTAGTCCCAATCGTTACAAGCTTTGCAGAGGATTATTTGACGCGACAACATTGCTCCATTGTCGTTTGAAGCGTGGCACGACCCTGGAAAAATCCTATCAGATTTCGAAAAGAGTATATGATTAATTCCTACCAGGGCACTATGTACATCAGAACATTTTTCCAAATGAGTAACGATTCTGACAGAAATATGGTCAGACGACGCGCTCTGTTGCCGTTGTTCCTTGTTTCACCGTTTTTTTTTTCAGTGAAAAACGCTTCCTTAGTTTCCGCATCTTCCTCGAAATTTCTTAAGGTATTTGAGTAGCAAGCTTCATTAAGTTGTTTGATACATATTTGACATTGTCATTTTGATGAAATTTTGCGCACAATATTGAGAAAGGCCCTGCACACAGCGTAGAGGAGGTCGCGACAGCTGAAGGTGGAACGAAGCACATTTTCGTGCGTAACTCGTTACCGTGAACATCTCGATTTTATCGGCGAATACTGGTTCGTGTAGAAAGACACACACACATGGACATCGAGAGTGAGGATGGAGTACCATACTTGCTCTTGGAGGCAATCCCTTCCTAACCCGAATTTCCAAATCAATTGTGGTAATTCCCGATCCAAACAGTATTGGCCAGTCACCAAGTGTAAGGCCGTTCCGGCGAGATGAATATGAAGATGTTGTGATGGATTGCTGGTATCGCGAGCGCAATCGAAACATCCTAAAACGGTTCAATATTGTTCCGACTTCAAACAAGCAAAGCGATACTACCAGGTTCTGTACGCCAACGAAGACATCGTCTGAAAAATACAGTCCTTCTCAAAAAGAAAGGCGGATTCCTCAATTACTGGAACGCTATGGGAGCTGAGTAATGTATTTGTAGAGAGAGTGCTCCAAGTGAGTGAGTCGAGAAGATCCCGCGGCAATTTTTCGGCCTCGACGATATGAAACCGCACGCGCAGTCCGCCTGTCTTTTTGTTAAGCATGAATGTCCACGCAGACCAGACGTACTATAGAGCAAAATGGCGTCCAAATTTGGAAAAGTGGACCCTAACAAGTGCGGGACTAGAGCCAGCGAAGAAAAAAGGGGAGTTTCCGATCAAAACGACTTCTGATTTCGCATCAGCTATACATAAGTACACGTGTAGGTTCACGAATAGATCATATCACCAACGAAAAGCCATAGCATGTGAGAATAGCAGGAAACTTTGAAAATTCAGATTAAAAAAGTATTGCGAATCTTTGTGTCTACTCATTCCTCTACATGGAACGTTGGGCTATGATTGTGCCCATCAAGAAAACATGTTTGGAAGAAAACAAAGGAAATGACCGTACCTCAGCACATCTTTTTCTTTAATGGGGCGGACTAGCTGCTTGGCAAGAACGGCGTCATCCCTATTAGCTGCAGGCGGCTTGTTGGTCGAAATTCCATCGTCGTCTTCCGCGCAGCTGCTATCACTGGCTCTTACAATCACAAGAGTGACAATAGTACAGAACAGCAAAAGCCTCAGCATGAGTTTGCGAAAGTTCAGAGATAACACAGAAAAGTGTCCGGCTGCTGCCCGTCAAACGATGAAACGAATGAAGGGTGGGGAATGGGACAAACTTTAACTCTACTTTGAAATGACCATCATCAATTTTGTCACTGAAACCGGTACACCGTTTGCAGAGAGCGATGTCTTCTGCAGAGAAATAGATATGGTAATATTTCCATCACTAAGGTCACCTGAACGAACCCTTGTGTGAACGATGTCAACCCTTTTATTATAGTTATTTATTGCCTAGCGTGCGATTACCACGTACAGATGCGAAGTACAAGTAATCATAGTTGGCAGACAAAGTCGGTCTCGATACAACTGGCGGATTCCGTACACAGCATTGCAGCCCCGGAAGCGCGCCAAGACCCAAACGAAGGTTGCGGCAAAGACATGAACCAAGCAAGAGAGTCGCGTAGGTGCTGTAACGCCTCATGTACCAGTTATTAGGTATGTGAAAAAGTTTCCGCCCTTTTTCTAGGCAAAATTGAGTGTTTTTTTTTTTCAAAATAGAAAAGAAACAGATAGATCAATCAAAGTACTGGCCATCGTTAGCTATAACGTTTGCTCATCTTTCTGAGAGGAGACAGATGCCGCGGCGGTAGAAGGCCTCGTCCTTCGACTCGATCCATTCCCTCACCCATTTTTCGACGTCTCCAAAAGACTGGAAGTGCTGCTCGGAAATCCCGTGGGCCATCGACCGAAACGAATAGTAATCTGACGGAGCACAGTCTGGTGAATAAGCCGCATATGGTAGCCCATCCCAGCGAAGTGCTTCAAGCGTCTCCTTCACTGTTTTTGTAACGTGTGGACGAGCATTGTCATGCAGCAAAATGACTTTGTGCTGCCTTGTCTCGTGTTCCGGCCGTTTCTGGTGCAATGCTCTGCTCAAACAAATCATTTGCTCTTCATAGAGATCGCCCGTGATCGTCTGGCCTGGTTTAAGCAGCTCATGATAGAGCACTCCCTTCTGGTCCCACCAGATACACAGCATTGCCTTCTTCTCATGGATATTGCGCTTTGGCGTCGATTGTGATGGTTGGCCACGGTCGCAAATGGCTTTTCGGCGCTTCGGATTATCGAAATAGTTCCATTTTTCGTCTCCAGTGATACGATGCAGAAATCCCTTACTTTTTTGTTTGTCAAGCAACATTTCACAGATGGTTTTTCTTCTTTCCATGTCGCGTTCTGTCATGTCGTATGGTACCCATCTGCCTTCCTTATAAACCTTTCCCATGGCTTTGAGACGCTTGGAAATGTTGGATCTATCAACATTTAGAGAGCTGGCAATCTCTTCTTGTGTTTGGCGTGGATCTTCATCAATTAATGAATGAAGTTCTTTGTCTTCAAAAACTTTTGGCCTTCCATTGCGTTGCTTGTCTCCAACATCGAAATCATCACTACCAAAGCGTCGGAACCATTCTTTGCATGTTGTTTCTGATGGAGCATGGTCCCCATAAGCTTCCATGAGCATTCGGCAAAATTCGGCAGCAGTTTTCTTCAAATTGAAGCAGAAAAGAAGTGCTTCGCGCAAATGACTTACTTGGCTCAAATATCGGCATGATTATTGCCATAAAACACAATGATGTTGATATAAATCGAAACAAATATGTACTAAATATTATTGACAGATGTCAAAGCAACAAAATGAAGAAGGATTTACAGAGTATTTGCAAGGATAGCTAACGGTATAACCACTCATCGCTAGAGGGCGGAAACTTTTTCACATACCTAATATTTTGAGACTGACTGTACTTGTGCGCGTAAACATGAACAGCGAAATTACTGTTTGATATGTGAATTTCATGATTTCACATTAGTCATCTAAATGCTCGTCGAATGCTTTGTCACGTCAAAAAACACTTGTTGCTTCCTTTTTTGTGTTATATTTGGGGAGTATCCCGCAATAACGGCTCGTCTTGATAAGCATTTCAACGTAGATACTCAGTGTTTGCGGCTCAGCTACTTCTGGGAGCACTACCCGTTGTGAAAAAAACCTTTCTCTTCTGTGTTTTCCAATTAGGGAAACCAAGCAAGATTTTCTGTATCACAAGAAGACCATTTCACCTGCTTTTGGTGTGTAGTAACTGCAAGCCACTAAATTTGCTTTCTAATCACTGCATGTGAGAGAAAAGCAAAATTATCTCTTCTGTTGTTTTCTCCTGGAGGAGGAAGATCTATGCAACTGAGCAGTGAAAAACACCTATAAGCTTATTAAGAGCTTATTAAGGAAGTTGAATAGTTACGAAGGTTATTCCATCAAATAGTGCAGTGACGACCACCTCGAAGAAAGGTTTACCTGGGTTGGGAAGTGCAAAGGCTCAAAATCGAACTGAGACAATTCTTTCCGAAGCCAGTCTCGCTGCAAAGAATGAAAAAACCAGAGAGAAGGAGCAAATACGCTCCATTAATGAAAACCTGATTGTCCCTGAAAACAAGTGAGATAATACTGTTTTCTGTCCATCCTTGACTCAAACTAGGGAGAGCAAATACATTCGTTGTCCCACTACCAAATAAGAAAAGTATTAGACATGCAGTGAGCCGATGGCTTTTTTCGCAGACTCGGAAAGCATATGGCGCGATTCCATAATATAGAAAACTAGACGGCGCACCCGGCTTCGCTCGGTTGTTCTATTTCTCCCGGCTTCTTACAGCTGATGACAACATTTGTTGAACCAAAAAAAATCCCTTCCAGATGTTCATCATATGGTGATCAGCTTATGTCTTCTTCACCCCTATCCTCCCCTCAAAAATAAGGCAAATTTGTTCAACTGGTACATCTTCTAAAATGCTTATCATATTGACGTTCAGAGTTTTGGAAAATCCCAGGAGACATGTCTTCACGGTCCCTGAGCAAGAAGAAGGAATTCTTCTTGCATATTACAAAGAGGGTAAGCTTTAGGGAAACGATACTCCTATGGGACGTAGGGCAGGCCTTGCTCTCCAAGTATCATATGAAAGCATGTCCGTGTTCGCAAGTCTTGTCGTGTTTCCGCCAAAGAAAGGCATCTATGTTCTACTATAGAAAATGTTTTCTCTTCCTTGTTCCTCACTCAAGCAATCTTCTAAGGGCACATTTTCTTCCTCATCTTAGTTCTCATCACAAGATGAATTCATAGGTACTTCGGCAGGGCTTGGCTGTTGTGCAAGAGATAAAAGTGGTGCAGGTCCAGTTTCAATAATCCACTTGAATGACTTCAACTTGGCAGAGATTAGTTTTCCTTCTGAACCGAATTCCAGCATGTGGATGACCCCATATGGATATCTCAGAGAGCAAGAGATGCGCTATCATCCACAGAAACATCAAGCTCGCAAAGGTTTATCTTTTCATGATCTGGGACAAAGTCGACCTGAGTTGGTTGCGGCGCAGAGGCTATGCGATCCCTCGTCGCCTCTGATTGCTTCAGCAAGGAAGGAGCTGCTGCGAACAAGAGTGCATTTATTCTGATTGCCAAAACATGGGCTTTACTCTGTATACACCTATTCAGAAAATTTTTGCGTCTTTGATTTTCCACATCTCAATAATTCTGACGCACCCTGTATATATACAGACATACGGTTCCCCGCATGGAATCCTCGCCTTGACAGCAAATTAAGTGTCTTTCTTGGTAGCTGGTTATGTTTCTTGATAGTTAACACCAAATATGATGAAAGATTATCAAGAAAACACTGATTTGCCACTACGATGGCGATTTCAGCGCGAGCAGCGTAGCCGTTACACGTGCTTCATGTATCCTCGGAAAACGCAGCGCCAGGGACCCTCACTGTATGTATTTTGAACTCTTATTTACGAGCTGTATTGACTTACATATTTATCCAGTCAAAAGCTTGCATTTGCGAAGCATAGTATAGAACATCTTACAAACTTCTGTGTAGGCAGCGCGAGGTTGTTAAATTATATATTTGAATAATCTTAAAGTTTTGATGGTTTGCCTCTCTCAGTTCCTGGAAAGGCAATGGTGAGTAAGCTGTCCGATAAGTCACCTTCTCAACGTGAACCAGAACTGTTCTCCTTTTTTTTCCGGCATCAAGGCCACGAACTTCAACTGGATCAAAATGCACACGGTTGGCGGACGTGACTGTGAGCGTAAAAACGAGAGCAACGCTGAACCTATCATGTTTGAAGCAGGTTACCGAAATAGGGTGATATTTCCAGAGCGATAGATATGTAGTCGTCTTTGGATATCCTAGCAAAAATGCAAACTGCTTCTGATGCTGCGACAATTGAGAGTTGAGTGCAAGGATCCTAATCCTTATGATGAACTTTACTCAGATGCGACAGTACATATATGAGATGACTATTCTAAGCCTAAGAAATCATTACAACAAACTTTAGCCGGTTAAAAGAAGCATAGCAATTTTAGTAGTAGAGTGTCACAACTCGATTCCCTCTGGACTGTTCTATGTACAGTCCAGAGGGATCGCGAGGTGCTCTAGGATCGATACGATGACACGCGGCTCTGGAATGCTCCATAATGAAGGTTCCACCAACTCACCTGAACGTTTGTTCCACTTCTCATCTACCACCACCGCGGCGATCCCACTACATTGCACGCTATTTTCTCCTACATTTTATGACCCTTTGCCACATACTTTAAGCATAGCCATATTATCAGCACATTCGAGGTGAAGGACGGCAAATAATCGTACTCAACCCATTATACTGGAGTGATGGAATTATAAGAGAATCTAAGGTGCCCTGTACTTGAGCGAACCGCACGAGGCGATGCACTCTCGTCTACCACATGAATTGGACAGGTCCTGTAGTCAGAAGTGGTAATAAAGATCAAAAGGACTGAAGAGATCAGCTCCATCACACATTTTTTTATTCCAAACTCGTAGTTCTGTTCGATAGCGTGACCCGGTTTAATCTAGGAAGTAGACCACCAGGAATTGGTAATCTCTCCCTTTTTGAGTCGCTGCTCATCAGGTGAATCTTAGGTTGAAAAGAGCTGTGAAATCCTTTTTTTCCGGTATTTCACCCGATGTATATTTATAACGGAGAAATAATGGAGCAGCCCTTTCGAATCTTCGTGTAATTAGCCAGAATGAGGCCGGATTCCTTTGCGAGTTGAGAAGCGTAGAAATCGACAACATTATCGTCACCTTCAATTATATAATAAGCGTAATGAAGAACTTGACTAGCACTAACTGGATTAGGAATCAGGAATTCCCTATAATGCTAGCGCGGATATAAAGAGACCCCACTCACTTCATGATCGAAAGGTCACTGTAGACAGGATTCCATGTAATGACTAAACAGATGAGTGTATTGAGTGATATTGAGTGACCAGAAAAGGGTTGAGAAGCTCCGTACCTCAGTTGGATCCAGAAATTTCCTCTTCCATTAGATATGCTGTAATTAAGGTGTGCGCCTACACATTCATCCGTATATCAATACATACATATGAGACTCAGCGCAGCGTGTTGCCAGAAACTATGTTACAACTGGTCAAAAGTCACCGACCTCCCATCGCACGTCGACTTTGATGAGGTGCTTCTCGGCCACAGTCCCAGCTACCTCCCAAAAGCAGTGTCTATGCACAGTCCTTTTCAAAAGGTAGACGGATTGCGTTCGCGAATTCATAGCGCCGCGGCCGCAAAATCGCGGCAGATCTACTCCAACCTCTCACTTGGAACTTGCCTTACTGCATATCTCCTTTCAGTCTCGCCGCTATTCTAGCCATGAAACCCGCCTATTTTTCTGAGTAGAGCTATATTACGTGTTCCAGATATCTACAGATCCCGCACCTACTCAGTATGTTGGCCTTAATTATGTCCAACATGTCACAGAACGAAAATCCCTCTCGAAAAGGATAACTGTAAGGCCCTCTGCTCCCAGCTGTGCTTGTTGTCCACCACAGTTTCGACTCTGCAAAACATGTTTTCATCTGCCCAAAACGCAAGATCAGCGCTGAAACACTGCTTACCACTTCAAATTGGGCAGGCAAAATGGCACATACCCCGTCTCGAAAAGATATTTAAAGGATAATTTGAAGCAATTAATGTGTACTGCTGGAATCAGCCTGTCGAAGGAGTCTAGAATCTGCTAATATCTCAACTATGAAAACAAGGTCGAGCACTTCCTGGGAAGTCCAAGCTTGAGCGAGTGCTATGGCTGTGAAACCGTGATCCATGCCGTGCCTGCTCTTCATTCTGCCAGTGAACCATCGCAACGGTGCTTGTTGCCAGGCAAAACGTGACCCTTAACACGATGATTTCTCTTTTCTGCAACACTAGCTGACGGCGCCCGCAATTAACACTTGCAAATGTCGATGCTAGCCCTCGCCACTTCGCCTTTTGTAAGACTTCACTTGCTTTGCACCTCGAGAGGTGGCCTTGTAACCTCCGATAGGCGGCGATCCAAAAAGGCAACACTTGGGTATTGCGTACAGTAAATGGATTTGAGAAACTCTAAATAAAAGTTAGAACAGACGGTTTACGGTTACATCTCTGACTAACACTTATTGATGCTGACGATGCTATCCTCTTGCTCGCAAAGGAGTCCCACAGGAAGTAGTGGAAGAAAATCTCTCGAATAGGTTGCTTGTTCATCGTCGAACAGTTCCACTTCCTCCCATACCACAGATGCTTAGTTAGCATACTAACACGTATATTTTTGCCATAAGTAATGTGCGGGGGATCAGAGATGAGAAGTTTTTCTAGTTTTTAAACATTAGTTTTTTTAGGAGTGTGAACGTTCGACCTTCTTTGAAAAAAAAATTAGTTTTTTTGGTGCAAAAGAAATGGCGCACTTTTTTCAAAATCTTGTAATTTTCTTTGGACATAGCGCGACATCCATTTACATACTTATGGAGCAAAGCAAGCTCTTTTGTGCTGTTTGTATAAGAGATGTTTTCTGGAATTTGGAGTAATTAAACAAAAATTTCTAAAAATCTCGTCTTCAATTTTTTGAATTCTGAGGATTGGTGAAAAGGGAGTTGGGGGGGGGGCCACCCTATAAAAGGTCGTAGGCTTCACCTAGTAAGCCTAAGTAAAAGCACTAGCCTAAGCCTAAGCCTAAGCCTAAGCCTAAGCCTAAGCTAAGCCTAAGCTTAATCCTATGCTTAAGCATGGGTTTAAGCCTAAGCCTAAGGATTAGGCTTAGGCTTCACAGGAGTGCCCCCCCCAACTCCCTTTTAGTGCTTTTACTTAGGCTTACAAGGTGAAGCCTATGAGCTTTTATAGGGTGGCCCCCCCAACTCCCTTTTCACCCTGAGGATTTTCCTGTGGTGCCGCCAGCAATGCAGCCCAGAACACCTTACTTGGATTACGTCAGGATGCCAGTACTTACTCCACATGTGATCTCTATTTAACGACTTCGCTGTTGTAGAAATGTGGATGAGCGCTTTTTGAAGCAGTTCCCTTGTCATTTCTAGCATTCCATAAGGATGATAATTTCGAAGGTGTTTTTTGAAAAGTCTACATTCACCAATACCTATTGCAGTCATTTGTTCCAAAAACTTGTGTCTGCTGGAAAGGTGCTCGAGATGCTCATGAGCTCATATTCTGCACCCCAACTTTTGAGAGAGAATTGGCCTAACTTTTGATGACTCTGCTAGGGAAGTTCGAATATCCATCTATTCACCCGGAAAATTGCATTATTTCTGCCGCTTTTCCAACATCCTCTACCTCACAAGAGAAAATTTGTCAAAATTTACGACCCGAGAACGGAAGTTTCCTTCTTATTCGCTTCTCAATTTATCCAGTCCTCCGCGCAAGACAACAGAGACCCGCTCATACAACGAGCAATGGTCCCTGCTAACCGATGGAATTATGTCGTCCGCCGAGGGCTCCATTCGTTAAAGTTTAGGGAAAAGATAAAGTCAACGTAAAATGCGCCGTTCCTTCTGAATCAACCTAATATGTGACAATCTGCTATTCTCTACGGATAAATCATTTTCAACAGAGTGCTTCTTTCTTTCCACTGGTTCTTAGCTGAAATCGCTCACAATCAGTTAGCTATGTAAATATTTTGGGTAGCCTTCAGTGCCAACGCGGGAAAACTTTCCGTTTTGAACGTTGTTTGCTATGTTGGTGCAAACATTTTGTCGGGAATATCCCTCAATTTTTTTTTCAACGGCACTGAATCACAGCTTTGATGTGTGTTATACTTCTCACCATGAGCTGAGTACATGGCCCAGCTCATGACCCAGGTAGTGGTTGCATCATATTTCTGCTTTCTGCTTTATCTCTTTTACTGTGAGTTGCTTTTTACGTAATTCGTCAGCCAACCATTTATAAGGGTGAGGAGATCTGTGCAACCACTACTTAACTCCCAACTCCAATCGGAAATATTTTTGATGACTGCTCTCACCAAGGACGACAGCTGTGGTTACACACAAGGCAAAAAGTGAAAGGAGAAAAGCTGTGATTTCTAACAGGAAAAGGATACTTAGTATGGCTGTTCATAACGTCTTGTATATAGTCTTATGCAGCTTGCAACGCTGATCCCGGATCCGTTTTCGAAATTTCCTGAATAGCTATGATGTGTTATGCTTGTTTTTGGCCCTCACAGTAGTAGGGGTAGTGGGGGAGATCCTTCATTCGTCATTCTCATTGTAGGTGATTCTCACAGTTCGACCCCTTTTTATTGTTCCCCGGCGGAGTTCAACCCGAAAAATGCCTCCATGAGGAATGAGAGACTCAGCAATCCGCCACGAAGCCACCTGGTACACTCCGCCACGAAGCCACCTGGTACACTAAGTGCAGTGTTTGGGCATTGGCACCAAAAATGGGCATAACTCATCACAGGGAGCAATTTAGGAGAATTCGAAAACGGGTCTGAGATCAGCGTTGCAAGGTGCAGAAGACAGTGTACAAGGCGCTATGAATAGCCACACTGACCAAGTATCCTTCCCTTGTAAGAAATAAGTCTTTGAATACAATACAATAACTACATACAACCTGGCGCAAATTTTCTCGGCTTCCACTGTTTTCGAGCCATCCTACTCTATATAAAGCGCAGACCCCCCCATCGCCGCGCGAGGGATGACAGGTCACGCTGTCATTGATCCACTCGCCTCGCCCCACCTCTTTTGCCCGCCGCCACGGGCTCAATTGCGAAAATTGACACGCCCAATGACACGCCCATGTATATGTATGTGTACAACATGGAAATCTTCAATTAGGACGTCCAATTTGCAACGAAAACGGAATATCTTTGATCTTTAAAGCAGAATAGGAGAACCAATGATGAAGCGAGTGTGATTTCGCAATCAGAGCCGTGAATCATCCAAATACTGCAGAGTTGTACGGAAATTTTCACCGCACTCCTTCTAAAGCATTAAGTAGTAATAGCAATTAGAAATTAACGGTCAGGGGAACAAATGGTGCACTCTATGAGCTTAATATTGTGCTTACAAAGTAGGAATAGAACGTTTACGCACTTTTTTCCTGTTACAACCTGATTGTGCCCGAACCATAACGATTTGGGCTTCCAGCGCTATCACAAACGAAAAAGACTTGACCACGTGAGGATCTGTGTTTCTACTCATAAAACGCACCATGTAGGAGCTCTTTATATTGAACACCAGTCTGGCCGTCCGGCTGACGCCGGACTTCCAGACTTTTCCTAATGCTCGCTTCGCTCGCATGGCTTCATCCCTTCTTCATTCAAATAAAGTCACAGCTATTCCACATTTTTGCTATAATGTGTGCCACACCCTTTCCATTGCTTTTTCTCATGAAAAAATGCACTTATCAAAGAGGATTAACCTTCTCGAAGCAATTTTATCATCTGCTCGACTGAAAATGCTTTTCGTAACTATATATAACCGGTTCAACCTGGATTGACCGCAGAAAATGGTCTATGATTCTTTGTTTGTTATAACTGGTCAAGTGATAAGAGTCAGTTAGAACATATAAAAGTGGAGGGTGCGGTGTGTTCATAAACAAATGAGAAGAGAAGAACGCGGGGGAGGACGTAAGGAGGGAGGATTCACACGGATTGCATACCAATCCGCGCAGTGGTCTGACATCTAGTTTTTTTTACGATTGATGTTAGACGCCATCGAATCGATTTAACAAATATGGACCTAACTCATGGCATTTCCCTGAGCAGTGGACACCGGCGCACCCCTCCTGCATAGCTATATTTTCAGGAGCTCCTCCACTTTTGAGCGCAGGCGCACCCTTATCACAACAGTGGACCCGTCTCCCCACTTTGGGCGCCGCCGCACCCTTATCACAGCAGTGGACCCGTCTCCCCCACTTTGGGCGCCGGCGCACCCTTATCACAGCTGTGGACCCGTCTCCCCCCACTTTGGGCGCCGGCGCACCCTTATCACAGCAGTGGACCCGTCTCCCCCACTTTAGGCGCCGGCGCACTCTTATCACAGCAGTGGACCCGTCTCCCCCCACTTTGGGCGCCGGCGCACCCTTATCACAGCAGTGGACCCGTCTCCCCCACTTTGGGCGCCGGCGCACCCTTATCACAGCAGTGGACCCGTCTCCCCCACTTTGGGCGCCGGCGCACCCTTATCACAGCCGTGGACCCGTCTCCCCCCACTTTGGGCGCCGGCGCACCCTTATCACAGCCGTGGACCCGTGTCCCCCCACTTTGGGCGCCGGCGCACCCTTATCACAGCCATAGACCCGTCTCCCCCCACTTTGGGCGCCGGCGCACCCTTATCACAGCCGTGGACCCGTCTCCCCCCACTTTGGGCGCCGGCGCACCCTTATCACAGCAGTGGACACCCGACTCCAGGCGTTTCCCCACTTTTGGACGCCGACGCGCACCCGGGCGTTTCACCGGCGCACCCTTATCACACTGCTGGACCCGACTCCAGGCGTTTCCCACTTTTGGACGCCGGCGCACCCTTATCACACCGTTGGACCCGACTCCAGGCGTTTCCCCACTTTTGGACGCCGGCGCACCCTTATCACACTGTTGGACCCGACTCCAGGCGTTTCCCCACTTTTGGACGCCGGCGCACCCTTATCACACCGTTGGACCCGACTCCAGGCGTTTCCCCACTTCTGGACGCCGGCGCACCCTTATTCCACCGTTGGACCCGATTCCAGGCGTCTCCCCACTTTTGGACGCCGGCGCACCCTTACCACACCGTTGGACCCGATTCCAGGCGTTTCCTCACTTTTGGACGCCGGCGCACCCTTACCACACCGTTGGACCCGACTCCAGGCGTTTCCCCACTCCTGGACGCCGGCGCACTCCTACAGCAACAGTGGATCCAGTGTAGAACATTTTCTTCACTCTAGGCCACGCCCTCGAATTTCGTTTCACACACACTGACACACACACGTGACAGACAGACTAAGCCCGTTATTATAAGTCATGATAATAAGAGTTAACCTCCAAACCGTTTAGGAGCTATGCAGTTTCGCAGAAAATCACTGTCATCCGCGAAGCGCGGCGAAGCTGCGCTTCGTGTGGATGACAGTGATTTTCTTGAGTTTAACGTGGCACACGGGTCCGAGTCAGAGCACCGCGAAGCGGCGCTCTGACTCGGGGTTCCTTTTTTTTCAGAGTTTACCTAGCCCTGAGGTAACGTGGCACACGGGTCCGAGTCAGAGCACCGCGAAGCGGCGCTCTGGCTCGGGGTTCCTTTTTTTTCAGAGTTTACCTAGCCCTGAGGTAACGTGGCACACGGGTCCGAGTCAGAGCGCCGCGAAGCGGCGCTCTGGCTCGGGGTTCCTTTTTTTTTCGGAGTTTACCTAGTCCTGAGGTACGTGGCACACGGGTCCGAGTCAGAGCGCCGCGAAGCGGCGCTTTGGCTCGGGGTTCCTTTTTTTTCGGAGTTTACCTAGCCCTGAGGTAACGTGGCACACGGGTCCGAGTCAGAGCGCCGCGAAGCGGCGCTCTGGCTCGGGGTTCCTTTTTTTTCAGAGTTTACCTAGCCCTGAGGTAACGTGGCACACGGGTCCGAGTCAGAGCACCGCGAAGCGGCGCTCTGACTCGGGGTTCCTTTTTTTTTCAGAGTTTACCTAGCCCTGAGGTAACGTGGCACACGGGTCCGAGTCAGAGCACCGCGAAGCGGCGCTCTGACTCGGGGTTCCTTTTTTTCAGAGTTTACCTAGCCCTGAGGTAACGTGGCACACGGTCCGAGTCAGAGCACCGCGAAGCGGCGCTCTGGCTCGGGGTTCCTTTTTTTCAGAGTTTACCTAGCCCTGAGGTAACGTGGCACACGGGTCCGAGTCAGAGCACCGCGAAGCGGCGCTCTGGCTCGGGGTTCCTTTTTTTCAGAGTTTACCTAGCCCTGAGGTAACGTGGCACACGGGTCCGAGTCAGAGCACCGCGAAGCGGCGCTCTGGCTCGGGGCTCCTTTTTTTCAGAGTTTACCTAGCCCTGAGGTAACGTGGCACACGGGTCCGAGTCAGAGCGCCGCGAAGCGGCGCTCTGACTCGGGGTTCCTTTTTTTCAGAGTTTACCTAGCCCTGAGGTAACGTGGCACACGGGTCCGAGTCAGAGCGCCGCGAAGCGGCGCTCTGAGGCCTGAGGGGTTCCTTTTTTTTTCAGAGTTTACCTAGCCCTGAGGTAACGTGGCACGCGGGTCCGAGTCAGAGCACCGCGAAGGCGCTCTGACTCGGGTGTTTTTTTTTTCAGAGTTTACCTAGCCCTGAGGTAACGTGGCACACGGGTCCGAGTCAGAGCGCCGCGAAGCGGCGCTCTGGCTCGGTGTTCCTTTTTTTTTCAGAGTTTACCTAGCCCTGAGGTAACGTGGCACAAGGGTCCGAGTCAGAGCGCCGCGAAGCGGCGCTCTGGCTCGGAGTTCCTTTTTTTTTCAGAGTTTACCTAGCCCTGAGGTAACGTGGCACACGGGTCCGAGTCAGAGCGCCGCGAAGCGTCGCTCTGACTCGGGGGTTCCTTTTTTCAGAGTTTACCTAGCCCTGAGGTAACGTGGCACACGGGTCCGAGTCAGAGCACCGCGAAGCGGCGCTCTGACTCAGGCTGCTTTTTCAGAGTTTACCTAGCCCTGAGGTAACGTGGCACACGGGTCCGAGTCAGAGCACCGCGAAGCGGCGCTCTGACTCGGGGTTCCTTTTTTTCAGAGTTTACCTAGCCCTGAGGTAACGTGGCACACGGGTCCGAGTCAGAGCACCGCGAAGCGGCGCTCTGACTCGGGGTTCCTTTTTTTCAGAGTTTACCTAGCCCTGAGGTAACGTGGCACACGGGTCCGAGTCAGAGCACCGCGAAGCGGCGCTCTGACTCGGGGTTCCTTTTTTTCAGAGTTTACCTAGCCCTGAGGTAACGTGGCACACGGGTCCGAGTCAGAGCACCGCGAAGCGGCGCTCTGACTCGGGCTGCTTTTTTTCAGAGTTTACCTAGCCCTGAGGTAACGTGGCACACGGGTCCGAGTCAGAGCACCGCGAAGCGGCGCTCTGACTCGGGTTGCTTTTTTTTCAGACTTTACCTAGCCCTGAGGTAACGTGGCACACGGTGCCGAGTCAGAGCACCGCGAAGCGGCGCTCTGACTCGGGGGTTCCTTTTTTTCAGAGTTTACCTAGCCCTGAGGTAACGTGGCACACGGGTCCGAGTCAGAGCACCGCGAAGCGGCGCTCTGACTCGGGGGTTCCTTTTTTTCAGAGTTTACCTAGCCCTAGAGGTAACATAGGGCACACGGGTCCGAGTCAGAGCACCGCGAAGCGGCGCTCTGACTCGGGGGTTCCTTTTTTTTTTTCAGAGTTTACCTAGCCCTGAGGTAACGTGGCACACGGGTCCGAGTCAGAGCACCGCGAAGCGGCGCTCTGACTCGGGGTTTTTTTCAGAGTTTACCTAGCCCTGAGGTAACGTGGCACACGGGTCCGAGTCACAGCGCCGCGAAGCGGCGCTCTGGCTCGGGGTTCCTTTTTTTCAGAGTTTACCTAGCCCTGAGGTAACGTGGCACACGGGTCCGAGTCACAGCGCCGCGAAGCGGCGCTCTGGCTCGGGGTTCCTTTTTTTTCAGAGTTTACCTAGCCCTGAGGTAACGTGGCACACGGGTCCGAGTCAGAGCACCGCGAAGCGGCGCTCTGGCTCGGGGTTCCTTTTTTTCAGAGTTTACCTAGCCCTGAGGTAACGTGGCACACGGGTCCGAGTCGGAGCACCGCGAAGCGGCGCTCTGGCTCGGGGTTCCTTTTTTTCAGAGTTTACCTAGCCCTGAGGTAACGTGGCACACGGGTCCGAGTCAGAGCACCGCGAAGCGGCGCTCTGGCTCGGGGTTCCTTTTTTTCAGAGTTTACCTAGCCCTGAGGTAACGTGGCACACGGGTCCGAGTCAGAACACCGCGAAGCGGCGCTCTGACTCGGGGTTCCTTTTTTTCAGAGTTTACCTAGCCCTGAGGTAACGTGGCACACGGTCCGAGTCAGAGCACCGCGAAGCGGCGCTCTGACTCGGTATTGACATATTGCACAGGACATAATGATCCTGTCAGCACGGAATCGAGAGAATGAATGCAGAAAGAGATCGTATAGACAGACATCCAGAAGTGAAATAAACGAAGCGTACGTTGTTGAGTCACCAGCCAACACCTGCGTCTAGACCGGAATTTCCACCCTTTCTCTCCCCCTTGATCTTGCTTTGAAAACCAAGTCAATGCCACATTTTTGGAATCTGTTGAAAAAGCAGATTTCCTAAAGAGCTTTGCGACCACACGGGAAGTTACACGGAATTTCTAGAAAGTCAAAAATAGCTAACTACTGCTCTGATAAATAGAGAGTTTGTTTCAGTTGAGAGGCGGCCGTAGCTTGTGACTGTTAATTGCTAGAAGGGCTTAGTTTAGCACCATCTATCTGCAAGGATTCTGCGTGAGCTTCGCGTGTTTCAGATGCAACTATGGTTTAGTATTCGTGCATATTGTCCTCATTTTCCTACGCTCTCTTCAACTCCTCTTTCCCGCGCTCTTTTTCCCTCTCATATCTCTGCAACTGAGATATGTTACCTGGTGAAACGGGCTACATTAGAGAGAAAAAAATGAATAATTTAAATCCTATTTCGCAATTCTGAGGACTACGAAGAGCTCTATAATTCAAGAAACACTCTAATAATTAGAGTGACATCGAATCAAGGCTTCAGGAAATGATGACCATGTCTCATCTGAATGCGACTCCTTGTGATAGTGAACTACTGATCACCACTGAGTATTTTTAGCAATTCCAACTTTCTCACTCGTTTCATTCTTGAGGGATAGCGACGTGAAATATTTACGCATTGAATGGGCATTCCTGCCCACTCAAGCGTCAAGAGAAATGTAACAATCCGCAAACAAATTAATAGCATTCCTTATAGTACCATCGTTTTTTCTTTTGATATGTACGAGCAAACCGGCTTACGGAATAGCATGCTGGTAAGCACAAATAGCAGATTCTCGTTGTAATTCCCCATAGTTATTGTTATTACTACACATTTTCTGGCTAGAACAGGCTGTGGAAACGTGTTCGCGTTGTTTTTGCTTCGGAAAGAAAAAGTATGCGACGCCTTTTCGCTATTTGCGCTCCCTTAGCTCTTATTAAAGCGCCCGATCCAGCACAGTTGTGACATTTCTGTTGCTTGGTTCCAGCATCGTTCCGGATTTAAGTTAGTCTGTTCTTCATGTTGAACTTGTACTGTTCTATCTAGTAGGTATTCATGCTTGCATGTTTCCTATAGAAAGTTGCGTATAAAATTGTTCACGTATTGCACATAATATTCGAGCAACCTTTGTGTTTTCGCTTTCGTAAAGTTTCATCTAACCTTTCGTCTGGGAAAAGTTTTAAGTGAAAAGGAACAGCGTTCTTCTCAATTCTGCGAATTATGATGGGCTAATTAAACAACACATATAGAAATGAATCGTAATTCTCTGAACCCTCTAAATGGTTATGTATGTAACTTCCATCCTCAAAACTTCTCGAAATTCCCACCATAAAATCGAAAGTTCGGTGAACTCTTATTTATTTGTTTTGAATCATTGCGTTATTCTAAGAAATCGGTAATGGGTATGACATGTAATCTGGAAACCAGCCTCTGATAGCCTTCGCTCGAAAAAAGATAACAGATGACATGTTTTCGGGACACCTAAAATGCTTTCTGAACACCTTCCGCTGCCTTCCACAACAGCTGTTCCTTGAGACTTAGTGCAATTTGGATTGAGATAACTAGCAGTTTCACGTCTTCAACCATTTCTATGACATTGATCAGGAATTAATGAAACGTCCCGTCTTCTGGTTTTCTTCGTTAATCGTTCTCCACTTTTTGTTTACTCATCTGATACATGCAAAGAATAGGCATTTTCGAGCGGACGTATTCAAAAACGAATCTGCTAACCCACTTCTTTATAATGCAGGCTTACCCTGAAATGAATACAATGTTCTTGTTGTGAATTCATCGCAATTTTTCTGCGAAATTTCTACTTCCAGGTAAAATGCGAACTGTTCTGTGCATCCTTCTCATTGTCAGTGCCACTGTAAGCGTGAGTGCCCAACAAATCGAGCCGGACTTTCCACAACCACCACGCCTCGACAGATTCGGTGTTGACGCCAACAGTGAACGAGTCGCTCGCGATGTGCTGACGAGGGAAAACTTTGCCCCACTGGTTGATCTTCAGCCGATTTAAATTAAATCCTACCCAGAAATGCAAATTGCTTCGAGTTTTACGTAGTCTCATCGAGTTTTATTTTGATGTTCACTGTTTTAGCAGACACTTTCACCAGGATAAAGTTGCATTTTGTTAGTTATGGTCTTAGCTGACTCATTCGTAATAATAAATGAAGGTAACAGCAATGATTCGGCGTGGATGTACTTTACGGGATGAAAATACTATAGAGGTAACCTTCCGATACTGGGAAACGTACAACGATCTCGCCTAATAGGACGAAAAAATCATGCGCACCAAAAAGCGGCACCGAAATTTTATCAAAAATTGTTGAAAAAAAAGCCTGTACTTGTTGAAAATACATTAAGTTCTAGTCCATGTTATTTTTTTAACATACGTATACTGGACAGCTTCGTTGAAAACTATAACAAAATATTTGAAAAATGAAAAAAAAAACATGAATGATAGAGCGTGTTTTGATACCTGAATGTGATGCGACGAAACATGCGAGACATCGCAGAAAAGCATCACAAACTCTCATAGAATCATACGAAAATGCTTAAGCCGTACTTGACACAAGAGGCAGAAATTAGTGCTCTGAGCCGCGATGTAGTGAAAGTGATACCAGAGAGGTGTGACGGATCAGACGCTGAGTTTTGGCATGGGATACATCCACAATCATCGTGTAAGGCGCACAAGCAGTCAGTGCCTCTACGATTCCCAGAGAAGACGCAAGCGTGACGCATCCAGCGAATGGGGCAGAAATAAACGTAGCACAAACAAGAAGGAAAGCATTATAGGTCAAGTTTTCATGGCTTTTCCCGGTTCTGTTAGTTTACAGTGGTCGATGACAATTTCGCATGAGTCCAGGGAGAGAGATTACAATATCCCGTTGCTGCACGTGTTATGAGTCGGCGTTTAGTACAGAGAACGCCGAAGGCTTTTGAGTAAGTATGATATAATCATTGTCTATTAGGTTGTCCCACAATAAATGGCCACAACCTAGTGATGAATTTTTGGAAGTTCATAAATCCATTAGTTTAGATGCTAGACAGACAAACTTTGAATATTATAAAGAGCAAGGCCTGTGATATTGTACGACGAGGCAAAACATAGTTTTTGTGCTCTCCCAATTTTTAGACTGTTTTTCTGCCCAAATAGAATCAAAGCCGACTTTGGTGTTAGCTCTGTATTTAGCCAGGTAGTGGTGTTATAAGGACACAGAAGCTGTGACTAGAAAAGCACTTCCAGAACGATACGAGTTATCAACTTTGATCAGGTGATGGTCAGAACTTCTCAGATACTAAATCATAGTTCTGGAGGCGAGACGTGAATTCTGAAACAGTTCGTAATAATGTTAGCAGCTATATTGAGCGCAACTAAATCACTGGTCGCTCTGCCTTTTTTGGCAACTAAACATGACAAAAAATAGGCAAAGTGGATTTTGAACAAAAGCATTGCCGGCCAGTGCTTCACTTGCGACACCATTTACTTTAGCGCTCTAATGAGTACCGTTGCGAAATTTTCCGGAAAAGTGGGTCAATTTTAGTGATGAGAAGACATTGCTTGTTAAAATGGAGCTTTACTTTGCTTGTACCGCTGAGGGAGATCTGGATAAATTCAACAAACTTCGCTATCTCAGAAAAAGGTGATTTTTTTCTTATGGATGAAATATTGTTCGAGGTCTTCGAGAGTAGCTAGACCAGGGCACTAGTAGAATTTACTAAATGCCTCGCCGGTTACCATTTTGCGCTTGACTTCGAGATTCGGTTGGAAATGTATCAGTTCTGGTGAGCCGAAGAAGTGATGTCCACTGGCGGGGCGGGCAAATCCACACGGGTTCACATATTACCAAGAAAAATTTTACAGAGTGAAAAGTTAGATCACTCCTTGTAACATTGTGTTGGCCAGAGCTTTGCCTAATAGGGTATCTTTTCGAGCTCGCGGTGAATCCAGTTTTCGTCTAAAAATTCATGCGAATCAATGTGTACTGAAAATTGACCTTTCGCACTTCGTTGACTCCTGTGTTTTAAGCGTTCTTCTTTACATAAGTTTCACTGTGCCGCACAAATCTGCAGGAAATGCTGATCATAATATTTTGTACTGCTAAGAGAAATCTCAATTTTGAGCTGAGTTACGCATCTTGGAATGTGTACCTCCAAAACGGCCATTATTTGTGGAACAACCTAAGTTTGTGTAAGTATAATCATTGTCTAGAATCGAGAGCAGGAGACAGCTGGAGAAAAGAGCCGTGTAGTAAGCCCCCCCCCTACTCCATCTTCCAGACAAAAAAGATTTTTAAAAAACATAGAGCATGGTTAAGCATTACCGAGCTATTGTTCATCTTGCAGTTACACTGAAAAAATGTCTTTCAAAAGTGCTGGAGTCGCTGGCCTACTAACAGACAACCACTAATATTTTATTTTTTCAACTTGTGTTGCTGCGAATGCTGCATATTGCTTTTTTTCTGCTTTCTTCTTGAAAAAATTGGCAGAGCAAAGCCAGTGAATGAGGGCACACACGATCATTTTTAGCTCCGCCATTTTGACTGATTCGGCCCCAGAGCAAAGGTCCCAACAAGGACCTTTGCTAAGGATAAGGATGAGGGGCCTTCTTTCACAACTATTTTTATTTCTTTAGGATAGATTTTGCTTTCATTTCCAGCTCCTTCCATTTCAAGTCTGTCATCCTTTCCGAACGGGCTAAACTGTTGGCAAGAAAGCTACATACTTCATAAGGCTTGAAAAATGATTACTTCATTTTTTATATAGCACTTAATATAAGAATACAGCAAAATCTATGCGGGCGAAATGACGGTGGGTGCTGTCATTAATCGCTGATACGACGGAGAGATCGACTAATATTATTTATAATCTTATTGATCAGAACAAAATAATAATTAAGATGTAATTAAAGTTCGAACACACACAAAAGTAGAGTTAATATAACACATAGGAATTAGGAGGATTATCTGGCACGTCTGGTATGACCTTTTCACTGAAGCTGACAAATTTAGGTGAGCGTGTGTACGGTTTGCGAGGGCTTCTCTGAGTTCTGAAAGAAGGACCTGTTACTGTGTAGATTTCGGTAGAAGTAGACTCGCTCACCTCTCCAACTGATCCGTTTCTCTCTTTTTGTGGAAGCCTGCCGGAGACCCGTATGTTGAGGTTGTGGTTTTAGCAGAGAGAAGCGTCTAAAACAGTCCATCATCAAAAGGATGCGATGGGCAGCAGCGATGCACTACCTTATCGCCTGGGCTGTCTCTCATACTTGAAGGCGGTGTAAGCATATCCGGAACTGCCATCGCATCCTTTTTTGATTTCTTCCGAACGAAACCGTCAGTCTAGAAATAGCGATGCAGAAAATTCTCTGCCTCAAACGCCAGTCCTTACCTTTCACTCAAGGGAACACAGTAATACACAGAAGATTGACTTGTATTGAAAATGTAACCACAGTATTTTTTAATGAACGTAGGTTGAGGTTGTCCGACGCCTTCTCAGAAAAGTGGGCGCTTATGTTCCTGCCTCTGTGGCAGATAAAAAGCTTGGCAGGTAGCTGTAAGGAGCATACCAGCCTACAGTGGTCCTTATCAAGTAGTTCTTTTACGCATCGATCGTTACAGGAGTACAACACAGCAAATATTGGAGAACAAACGGTATACCCGGACTCCCTCGGGGGAGTCATGACTCCTAGCCACTTCATAATGTTGCAGACAACTGCTAAGATCGGTAAATCCCAAGAGAATCGACCTCGTTTCGGGTCCAATGTGCTGACGGATCACAGCGATCAGCTTTCCCCTGGCCCCGGAGCAAAGAACCGACAGAATTTCGTGTAAATTTTAAACCAGCTCACCCCACACAAATTTGAGGAGAGCGGGCCATTTAAATGGCATATCTGGAATAATGATTAAGACCAGCAAAACCGTGATGGGAGGCTTAAGCTGCGGCTGAGACAAAAAAGGTACAGCAAAATAGTTCGGATTTCGTAGATGGCGTTTGAATGTAGATTTTGGCGCCATTGTTGTGTACTCAGGTACAATGGGCATGGTAACACATGAACCCTAAACCCTCTTCAGGATAGGGAGAAACGACAAAAACATCCCTCTCCTTTAATAATTTTCCGGAAGTTTCCGTTCTTCAGCCAAAAAAAAACCGCAAAATGTAAAACATAACACGCAGGGTCAAAATGGGCGGAAAACGGAAAGCGTAAAGTGGAAAACAGAAAATTCTGCACACCTTTGACTACGAGCCCTTAAGGTTGCATGCGAAATTATGACATTTGATAACGGGAGGTCGCGCGGAGCCCCCGCCTCATTGGGAAGTTCCGATGAACCGCCGAATGATGCAATGAACCGTCCTTTACTAAGTGATGATTTTGGTAACATAATCATAAGTTAAAGAATAAAGGATTTCCACGGATCTTCTTCATACGAGGCCGGTTAGTCATGGCTACATGGCGCATCCCCAGGTGGTGGATAGGGGGCTAATCACGGACCAAACGCGACTTGCGGCTGCCCAGAGACGCGAGTGGTTTTAAAAAAAAAACTATTCATACCTTCCGCCAGTGCGTGGGTATGTTCATGCATGCGTGCGTGGGTGTGCTTGCGTGTCTGCAGATTGTATGCTGCACATTTATCCGAACCTTGCATTCAAGTGACTGGGAGGTGCAAGGAAGGCGGTTCCGAGTCGCCTCCAACAAATAAGCTCCATCGTCCACTCCCGGGAAGCCCAGCTAACATCCCGGTGAAATCTACCTCAGCTCCCCATGGGGGAATAGAGCCCAGCAAGCTATTTCCTGTGGGATTACATTTTTCACAATCCACATACACTAATAATGGAGTGTTCCCCTGATCTCGGAAGAGTCACTGGTACGGCAGCGCCAGTGAGGACGAGGTCGGAGGGGTTATCTAGGCTGCCTAAAACCAGAGGGACTATGATGACGGTTTGTACCTTCAACGCACGCACGCTTGCATCGGAGACTTCCATCGAGGATCTGATGATGCAGGCCAGGGAAATCAGGTACGACGTGATCGGACTGACCGAGAGGAGACACCGCTGAACGCCACCTTCGGCACTAGAGAAGAACTGTTCCTTGGGACCTGCGACAGCAGAAAAGTTGGTGGAGTCGGTGTTCACGTCAACACGAAATTGGTCATGAACATCGACTCGTTCGAACAGCTAACAACTGGAATAGGACGTTTGCGGTTAAGATGTGGATTAATACCGGTCTTGACAATAGCCCACGCTTAAACATACAGCTACGACGAAGAGGAGATTGAGGCCTCCTATGTGGACTTGGTGAAGTTCTACTGGGAAGATCACACATTCTACAAGGTTAGCGTTGGTGACTTCAACGCCAAGATTGGCCCTAGGAAAACGCCTGCGGAACTCCACATCGGTACTTACGGCCTGCAGTGAAAAAGGGAGAGAGGCTGTCCGAGTTCATTATGACGACGAAGACCATCCATGGCAACTCACAATCTCAGAAGGCAACTTCCCTACGCTGGACGTGGGAGTCAGCCGGTGGAGAGTTCCATAATGGAATTGACCACATCATCGTCAGTCGAAGGTCTTGCACGACAGACGTCGGTGTTGCACAGAAGTTATACCTGATCAGACTATAGCCTCTTTCGTGCAAGATTCTTCTTCTCGCGCAGTGGAGAGAAAGCCCAAAGTTTAAGGGGAGGATTCCCAAACCCGTCATCAGTTGGGATCTCTTCACTTCGTTGGCCGGCTTTTAGGAAGATGCCCTTGTCGACAACATCGACGAAGAGTACGATCGGCTTGCACAGCATCTCCGCGACAGCGCAAAGAGCGCCTAGGTCTCAAGATCCACCAAGAGACGATTGTTTTAGGAAACCATCGAGCTGGTAAGACAGAGTGGAGCCGCTAGAGCCGCAGGCAACTACCCGTTAACGTCCGAGCTCGTAAAAAGATGCGTAGAAGCGATAAATGAAGACCTCAAGGAGAGAAGAGCAGCAGTGTTGGCTGAAGCCGCAGAGGCAGAGAAAAACATTCGCAGCGCCCGCCGAGACTTCGCCAATAGCAAGACTAAATGTCCGCCCTCCGGTGCCCGGATGGAACAATTTCTTCATCAAGACGTGTAATGGCGAAGGTCATCTACGATCTGCGTTATCGAACGCTCCATCAGGAAGGTGATGGTAGGAATAACTCGCCTCACTCAAATGAAGGCTGGAATACGGAATTTCACCCTTCCAGAACAGTCGAAGATCAAGGATGCTGCCGCTTACGTGAAATTGAGTAAGATTAGGTGGGAGTGCACATGATGCGTTTTAACGACAACCGCTGGAGAACAGCCGTCAGCGATTGGACTCCACGAAACATTAAGCGCACAACAGGAAGACCACCGACCCGATGGTTAGACTTCTTCACGAATTCCTTCAAGGATAGAAACGATGTCTCCGTGTTCCGCGAACGGGCAGAATCTGAGAAACTCTGGCGCACGAGAGAGAAGTGGAAGGATTGCTGGCGCCCGCTCGGTACATCCGAAGATCAACGGGAGTCAAGGTGATCAAGGTGATAATAATTTTCTAATGACTTTCGCCTTCTATCAGTGGGGAACGAAGGGGGGAGTAGGAGGAGGAAGAGGGTGGGCGCCCCCTCCCGCCCCCGAGAATGGGTCGCCAAATTTCTGAAATTAGTTCACAACGCATACATAAATCTTGCACCAGTTTATTTTTAATTGCTTGTTTTTATTATATCTTATACTAAATAATTTTATTAACTATTTACGATTATAAATAAATTGATTATAAATTTGATTGTGATGTGATTATAAATTTATTGATGTATGTGATAAATGTGATTATAAATTTATTGATCCTATCTTGCATCTGGATCCCAGAGCAGCGGAGACTCCACTTTTTTTCCACATCCCTTCCTCCTTCCGCCCACTTACTTCGTCCGCCACTGCCTTATATGTATAGTAAATGGAGGTACACAAAGCTTACGAGAAGTGCTAAGCGATGCCGACGTTCAGAAGCTACTTCTTCCCCTGCATCTCCGCTTGGGAACAGTGTGAAGCACAGGTGCGATGAGCAAACCACCCCTACGTATTTAGAGAACAAAAGCGAAAAAAAAGAAAGGGGGGGGGGAGGTACGTTGTGTTTTTTCTTTCTGATTAATTCTCGTCCTGCGACCCTTACACTCTACGTATGCATTGACTTCGCCAGAATGGCTGACGGATTCCATTTAGGAAACATCGTGAAGGAAATGGTGTCGAGGCCCTAACACATTATTCGAGCTGTGCATGAGATGTTCCACACCTCTACAATCTCTGTCATTACTTCAAAAATTTCCCATCACAGTAAATCGGTACAGGAAAAAAAAGTAATAGTAACAAGCAATGGACGCAGTAATTAGTAAAATTAGTATGTAATTGCTAGCCATAGGAGAAAGACCATAATAAATTTTCCTAGTTTCACTCCTCCTGTGAAAGTCGCGCACGTTAAATCGCTTTGCAACTGCACGAAGTCCAGTTGAAACCCCTCTGGAGCTATTTCGCGCTCCTATGCGATTCTGCGCTCCACTGCGGAAGAGATTACTGAAGTTTCCACCACAGGGCAAGTGCGTAGAAGGTGCGTGTATCGCAGCCTTATCGCATCTACTCTGTGGTGGACGCCAGTGGCGGACGCAGAGAGTGGGCGGGAAGGGGGAGGCGTGATGTCTCCGCCGATTTGGGGACCCAGATGGAAAATAAAATTAATAAAAATACCAATTATAATAATAAATAATAAATAAAAATTATATTAAAAATAATATCAAAAGTAAACAATTAAAAACAAACTAATACAATATTTTTATTCGTATTGTAAAGTAATTTCGAAGGTTTGGCGACCCATTCTCGGGGGGGGGGGCGCCCCCCCCGCGTCCGCCACTGGTGGACGCTACAGTATTTAGGAGTGGTAGAGAGACTAGAGATTGAGAAAGGCCGAATACTGGTTAAAAAAATAGGATGGAAGCTGTTCGATTGGCGGGAGTTCGCAGACTGCACTCCGCGGAATCTCTAAAAATTCGTCTGGGAACACAATCCAGTCAGTTTTACTAAGCTCCACACAATCTTTCGAACCATGCGATATGAATTATAAAGAGTGCCTCCCTTAACCAACATTTCATTTCCTCATTAAAACACCAAAGATTATTGAACAGCGCTACCAGTCTCTCAATATCTCCACGGACATCTTGGAATCCATAGTCCATTGAAAAGGACATAGCACAGTAAAAAGCGAAAAAAAACGAACAAATTGGTACCTCTTCAAATGGGGAGTCGACAGCATCCACTTCATGTTGTGTAGGATCATCATGGCGTCGCATATCTTCGCTCGTTAGGTCATCCTCAAAAAAGATCATTAAATCACTATTTCACCATTTCTTGAAACAACATTCACCCCTTGTGTTTTGTCGACTGCGGCACCCTCACCCGAGAGCATTCCAGAAATTCGTAGTAGTGACTTCGTCGCTTCTTCTTGAGGTACCTAGAGAGGTAACCAATCAGAGTACCACAAAACTTTTCGGATTTTCAGAAGATTCTCGACTCCCTTTGATCACAGGAACATTTCATGAAGCAAGGCGTCTTGATAGTTTTTAATTACTCTCTCCCTACTTCTGACGGCACTGCTCTTTTACGAGAAGACCCCATACATCGAAAACAGTTAAAACCCTTTCGAAAACTACTTAACCGTTTTTGCAGAGATCGTTTCAGTCCAAAAATGTTCTGATACGCACATACATACGTACATATTTTAGAGCTAACCCAGTGTTCATTGACTGAGCGCTCTGATGGATATGTTGGGCGGTTCTGCTATCCAAGCAAAGAAAGCTATCCGCGGCTATGTGAATCCAATCTTTCTACTACATGTCATTTTTACACGGTTGATTTCCACCTGGTAGTTGGGTGAAAACCAGTGAGGACGGATATCTGCTCGCTGAGTACACCTTTTACAGTTAAATCTGTTCCATATATTCACAGAGGCCATAGACCCCATAGCTTGAAGTAGCATCTAATTCGTATCCAATTATTACAAAAAAAAAACAACATTGGCAGTAGCTTATATAGTGTCTAAGAGCTTTGGTGCGTCTTGCATGTAGGGAAGTCATCTGCAATGCTATTTGAAGTATACCAGCCTGACCATCCGGCTCTCAGGCTTCTTTTGTGCTCGCTTCTTTTGTGCTCACTCGTGTCTACGTTCCCCTCCACTGAGTGCTGGCCCACCTCTTTAACGAGTCCAGCGACGCTTCCTCTTTTAGCGCTGTTGCACCACTCTCACAAATGTGGACCCGTCCAGCGACATCTTAGGCATCATTGAGCACTGGCACACCATATACGTTGCCACAGACCCGTTCGTGACATCTTCTACTGGGTGTCGGCGCCCCACTCTCGCTCATGTTTCGGACGCTTACGACGGCGTCGTTAGCGTCGATCATGCAGGGTGCGGACGATTCTATTCTTTGGAGTGAAGTCGACGGCACCAAAGATGCAGCAACCGAGCACGAATGTTGGATGCAAAGTGTGTTTTATTCAACGCAATAGAAAGAATGCGTCGGTCGATCCGCCGCAGAATCGCGTCCGCAACGACGACTCTCGCGAAGTCGTCGCTGGCGTCTGAAACGCTGCACCCAGCCTCTCGCATCCTTGTCAGCGCACCCATTCCACTCCCCGTCCGGCTCCTCCTCTTCCTTCTAAATGCATCCTAACCGTTCTTCCCTTTTAGCCCTAGGGCATACTACAGAGCGACGCTGTCGCTGCGACCGTTCACCACCACAAGTTTTCTCACAGTGGCTCCTATGCCAGCACGGTGTTCCATGCAAACTGTGTGATAAGATATGAGAACTCGTAACACTTTGTTCTCATCATTTCCATTCATTTTCTTCACCGCGACGGTGTCGCTGTGAAGTATGCCATAGGCCTTATACGACCTCATGATCATACGCTTATCTCACTCATTCCAACTGCGATCCAAACAACTTTCGCTATCAAAAGAACTTAACATGTCTGAACATGACAAAAGTGGCCCGAAATACCTGTAAATCAAAGTAAAAACTAAAATTTATAACATTTTAGATAACTCGACGGGCTGAACATAATGGTGTAGTTAGTTTTTGACTTTGTTTTTTTTGGCTGGTTCTCGTGCACGCACACACACACACACACGACGAGAACCAGCCATCAAAAACGAAAAATCCCTATATCATTGAGTTCAGCGCGTCGAGTTATGGACAAAAATGTGGTGCATTTTGATTTTTACATTGATTAAAGGGGGTTTCGGGCCACTTGTGTCATGTTCAGACATGTTAATGGCCGGCAGTTGTTTTTGCCACGGTCGGAATGTATGAGATAAGCTTATGATCACACGACCGTATAAAAGGAAAGAGACGCGTAGTATGCTTCTGTAACGGGGAGGAGGAACCAGGAGGGGGAGGAGTGACACAGATGAGGGTTGCTGAAGCACGGATGGAGCAGAATTTGATAAGAATATGTTATATGCTATGTTAGAGGTGCGCCGGTACCCGGTAGAGGGAGAGTTGCCACTGAACGGATGAACAGCTGTGGAAGTAATGCGCCGGCGCCAATAGTTGAGGCAACGCCTGGGGAGGGATCCAATGGTGTGATAAGGGTGCGCCGGCGTCCGAAAGAGGGGAATCGCCTGGAGTAGGGTCCATCGGCGTGATAAGGGTGCGCCGGCGTCCAAGAGTGGGGAAACGTCACTCGAGTGTTGAATAGTTATAGAAAGGGCGCATCGGAGTCAGAGAGCACGAAAGTACAAAAAAGTGGAGTTCAGATAAAGGTGGAGTGGGCGGCGTGGAATGAAAGAGACTCCACATGGAGGCAACGCGAGCGAAGCGAGCTCAAAAAGAAGCCTAGTGTCCGGCGTAAGCTAGACTCTCAAGCTGGTAGTAGATTAATGGGAAGCATGCAGTGCCAAAGAAACCTTAGCACTTTCTCTCACCTTAGCTAAAGAAAGACAGCAAAGTACGAAACTAAGAAGACCGGCAACTAACCTTGTACATCTTCAGGCGCACTCGAGGTAGGAAAAAGCAAAAATGGTAAAGAAGAAGTCCCGCGAAAGAGACCAGCATTTCACCGATGTATATGGATGCAGTCGTAATCTTGAAAGAAATTTGAAGTTCGAAAATTCGTCACATTCTATTGTGAAAATCTCACTAAGAACGTTTTAAATTGAGAATTCCAGTCATTTCCATTTGAAACCATAGCTTAATGAGCAATTGCACTGAAAATGAACCTTACCTTTGAATGAACAATGTGAGATGTTGATAGAGCAGTTCACACTCACAATCAGGCAAAAATGTCAGGACATGCGGAGGACGACAGCTCTAATTTCACAGAAACCTAGTGCGGATGGCCCGCTCTACCATTACTGGCCGGAGAATCACCGGGTCGGAGCCCGGCCGGGAATGGTACAGCGAGCCGGTCGGCGGTAGGCTTCCGCTCAGCCGGAGCTGCTCCAAATCGAGCGAGTACAGCCGCTACTGCTCAAAATCGCGTGCTCAGAGCAAAGTTGTCACCAATTACCCCTTAAATGGCAACAAGTAGTGTTTCAATCTCTGGCAGCTTAGCGTCCGGTTGAGCAGTGCCTCGCACAGAAGAGCTCAGGGTTCGACGCAGCGGTGGATCCGTAGTGATAGAAAGGCAGCACAAATCAGCAAATTCTCATCAGGAATAGCAAAAGGCGCCTGATTGCAAATCCCCCACCTGTTTTCGCAGCGTCAGCTTTCTTCTACCATCGATTGGAATCGAGCCAACCTGACCATTGTTTCTGAATGTTTGAGAGTCATCCAATTTATCCACTCCGCTATACGTGCTTCTGATCTGACTCTCTCGGCTGATGCCTTCATCTCTTATCACTATCCTACTATCATTAACCGACCATTCCGACCGGGCAAGCCGGAATGCTACCATAGTCGACCGGGCCGGCCGGAAGGTTATTATGGTCGATCGGGCCGGACGGCCATGAGCTGTCTCCCGGCCAGTTGCAGGTGTGGCCAGCCGGTGATGGGATGCAGCCCGGCCCGTATGCGGTGATGGGCCGGACGCAGACCGGTGGTCAGCAGATCCCTGGCTGGTCGGCACCTACTGGTAGAGCGGGCCGTCCGCACCAAGTGTGTGAGTTCTTAAAGGCAGCACCCACAGGAATTTTCGCTTCTTAGCTCTTGATCCGATCATGATCTATTTCATTATGGGATCAATTCTGCATCAAAATCACCAGCTTGAACATTTCCTATCACGAGTAATAACAGGTAACACCTGGATCAGCAGGATCACTAGGTTGTAAGTTTTACGACTTTTCATGCTAGCATTGAGCTCCAAAATCTTTACTGGAGCGCAAAAAATAGCGACTGCCAGCTAATTCGGTAAAGATTCCAGGTGGCAGTCTTTTGTATTTGTCTTTCCTCCACTCGTTTCGAACACAATTGCCTTGCTATGATCCCCTAATTACTTCATTTTCGCTCATTATTCCATTAAGTTTTCCTTTAAATACGCTGTTCCATCCAGACATCTATAGGAAACTCCAAACGTACGTAGACAAGAGTCGAGATTTCGGCGCAGGGCAGAGACGCGGACGCACACTATGCTGAGCACCCGTAATCCTGCCCAAGAGAGCCGCGCCGCGGTCCTGACTCTTGACTGCGTCCGTTTGGAGTTCTCTGTATTTCCTCAAATATTATTTTTATTCACCTTATTTAGCTTGTTAAAATTCATCATTACGTTTTTTCCCCTGCGATATGTCCTTATACTGAACATTCTATTTTCCTTTTGTATGTGCTTTTTCTATTTGGAGAAATTTGCCATACTCTTCAATTATTTAACTGCTCCAGGGAAGTAGGTGGTGGTAGTCGACTTATCGACTTTTTTGTTCGACCTCATCCGTGTAACTCTACCAGACCTACTCTAATCTCCAATCTAACCAAACTGAAGGATCTCAAAAATGTATTCTCATGAGATTCGGCAAAATCGAACACTTTACTTGTACTCCTCATAGTCTGAAACCTGAGATTATGTTAAAAACTTGGTGACCAAATTTTCCGTGGGAGCTGCCTTTGAGGAAGTTTACTGGTCATGCGGTAAGCGCCTGCTTTGGGACATGCGGAGGGGTAGTCGAGGGGTACGACCTAGGTCCGAAAAATTGTCGGGACTTGCGGAGCAAGCGGCCGGGGTGCGACATACCCTCCGAATACTGATAAAAACCAGGTGCGGAGGAACATGGCAGGTAATCCGAGTACCGATCGAGGTCAGACAACACAGTGATTTCTGCCTATTTTCCCGCTTGTTGCCCTGCACTTCGTCCTTCTTCTATAACAACGTTTAACAAGATTCTTGTTGTCGTATTTGCTTCAAAAACTTCCCGTAGAACGACGTTTATTAGACTTCTTATTGTAATGTTCACCTGTCAAGATGGCGCTTTAGCAGAAACGAAGTATGTCTCCTAAAGTGTTGCGTGAACAGAATTCCGTGCTGAAAGGTAACCCCTCGTACCACCACATGTTAGAGTTGCTTGTGTCGTAAGGATTCAATGGCAAATAATGAGCTAAATCATACGTCAGTTTAGGCTTGCATCCTCAATCCGTGTAGAGCTCTGAGACGAATTATAGGAGAACCACTAGCGTCTCGCGGTGGTTGTGATCTCGACTCAAGTTTGTGTTATTAATTAAGCAAATGGTGAAATGTTAGTGTGCCAGAAGTTGTGGCACATCCTATAGCAGAAAAGATACTAAGCGGAGTTTATTCTCCTGGACTGGAGCTACATTGGGGCATGTAGTGCGACGGGTCTACAGCACGCGTAACATTTAGTATTCTCTTACAATTAGCTTAGAGTATCTTCAAACTTCCCCGTTCGGAGTAAATCGAAACGAATCAGCTCAGGGTAATTAAAAACCGTGTTTTGCATGAGGTTGAAAGACGCAAATCTCGCGAGTAAGACGTGTGCGCTCATGGAAAACACAGTTTTTTTTAATTTATGGTTCTATACCAGCAATAGTCAATCCATGTAAAACCCATTCACACCCGTGGATATGCGTGGGTTTTGTATGGGCTTTGCAAGGGTTTTGCATTTGCAAGCATGGACTTTTCGTGCATTCTGTATCGAATTTGCATCGGATTTTTGGAGTCGCATGAGTTCTGCATGGGTATGCATTCGTTTTGCATGTATTTAACCATTGCTGGTACAACACTATTGATTAAAAGATTGCATGTCTTAATCGTGGGATTTGCATCTTTCAATCTCATGCAAAACACGGTTTTCAGGTTTCCTGAACGATGTAGGAGATAACGATGACAGAAAAGATACGTATCGATTGCCACGTTACTTCGTCTTGGAACCCTTCCAAACGGAGTTCATCGCTACTGATCGCCTGTTTTTATCGAAAATATTCCCAAAATGAACTGGCGATGTGAGTCATAGCGAAAGTGGTAACGAAGCTTATCTATTGCCATGAAACATCGATTCTTATCAGTTATCGTTCCTCTTAGGTCAGGAATCTCCTCATTCACCTGTGACTACCTTCAGCCATCATGGCGATCGCGATGATCACTTGCGAAGTCTGGGGATACTCTTATAAAACAATCAGTGTTTCTGTTGTAGACCTCAATGGAAAATGGGGTTTAATTTAGAGTAATAAGCAGCTTTTAATATTTTCTTATCTCATGAAACAATCAGTGTTTCTATTGTAGTTTTATTATATAAAACTCATTGAAGGAATGTTTTATGCATCAATAGATTTTTATCTAGGGCGGCCCCACAGCCATCCACTTTTCGACAGAACCGGATTTCAAGCGTTCGCCGTGTTTATTAACGTTCCCGGCTCGTAGAAGTTCAACCTCGTCCTTAATTGCACCCGGAAGAGATGGAGGAGGAGCTGTCACCTGTAAATGCAGTACGTGTTATATGAAAGTGAATAAAGATATTTCATCTGAATTTCGAAGTTATTACGACTATTACTCTTTTGCATACTGAAACAACGCCTTTTGTTAGCATTGAAAGCTCTAGGCGCTAAAAAACGCTCCAATAAATTTGAATTTAGCTTCCAAGCATCTATCTTTGAATTTCAACGTAACTCTAGCTTTTCATAAAATTGCCACCAATAATTCCGATAGTACTCAAATATTCGCTCATGTGTGCTCCATGTAGAAGAGCCGTCCATCCTAGTTGCACGTCGAGGTATGAATGTTGCTAATCATGGGGTGCCTACCTCCTGGGTGAAAGTCATTCCCAGCGCGTTGGTAGTGGTCACTCCCGAAGCCCCTCTGAAGTGCAGAAAATGGAGAAATGGGTAAAAAAAACCAGCCTAATCGCAGTCGACTGACACATTCTCACCATTGGTGGCGCACCCCCCCCCCCCCCGGGGCAGAAGTGGTAAGTTCCAGGCGCCTTAGCACCCACTCTGAAGCTGTGTAGCGACACATTTTGTGAGGGTTGGGAGGCGGAGAAAACTGGGATATCATCAAGAACTGCGCCAGTAGCAATCTTCGGAGTCCGCTTCCATACCAGCTGACACGTCGTGTTGACAATGGCCAGACCTCCAGCTAGCAATAATAATGAAATGAACGTGTTATTCCATGTAATCGCGATCTTATCTCTCTACAAATTTCCTCGCCTTTTGTACTGCCAAACACCTGGAAACATCTCGCCAACATGGTCTCTCTCCTTTGGGTTGCCAAACAAACTCCTGACTCATTCTTCCGGAAAATCTATCGCCAGACAAAATCCCAACTAGTAAAATGTATTGGTAAACGCATCTTCTCGCCAAACGTATCGCCACATCTGAGCATCATGCAGCCATGCTTCCACCAGAAGACTTCTTCCGCATGTCTGGCGCCACATTTCCCATCACCATAAATATTTTTTCGTAATTTTTTGCACTACGGGACGCTGGTGCACTCTTCACGCGTTGTGTACCAGATCAATGACGTCTTTCTCATCACTGAGCGCTAGTATGCCTCCCAAGCATCAGTGGACGTGTTTCTATGCATCTTCGCCACTCCTCGATGCGGGTGCAACTATCACACCCCTATGGGTTCGTACGGTAACGTCTTTCCTTGAACATCCCCATATAATATATGTCGGTCGTTTTTAGCGCCTTCCTCTCTACTCCACGCTGTACTCTTTATCCTTGATAGTTCGAGGCATCATCATCTAGGTCCTCCACATCTTTCCAAAACATGCAAACATCTCTTGCCTTGCATATAATGTGATAATCACTGACTAATCCCAATCATTGTAACTGAGATGGGAGCAACTGCTGGTCACTAATACAGATAAGAGATTATAGAATAGGACCAAAACACTAGCAAAGCAAGGTAGGGATCAAAAGTTGCACTCAATGCGCTGCGCTAATTCGATGAGCTGAGCACTGTGAAATACGGTAACCGACAAACTAGATGAAAACTTTTATTTGGTGAGCAGGAGTATTAACGTAATTTCTGGACATTAATGGTCCATGCCACCCTTTCTCAACTCAAAACCTGCACTGGTCAGTGCTTTGACATTCGGTAAATCCTGGCCACAGAGTTTGCTGTCCTATCATTTTTTTATTTTACGTCCGAAAATTACGCTAGACCACCTGCTGACCAGACTGAATTTTTCACTTGATGACCGACCTGCCTTCACCCCAGATAGAATGAATGAGATTGGTGAGCGACTGTTATTGAAAAATTGCTTGTTGCTAGAAATTGGTAAATTGTGTTACAGCGAAGCCAGACTGTAGACCTCCAAGAGTGAGGTGCATACTGCCATCCGGTTGTGAGGAATGTGTTACGGGTCGTGTGGTGACTTATGTGAGAAAATTTCTCCAAATTTAATATTGGCTTAGATGCGACAGAGATACCATGTGAGCCGAAGTTAGCGCTAACACCAGTCCGCCATGAGCAGGAGTCCAGACTGGTTCTTCCTTTTGGTTGTTTCTTTGCAGTTTGAATTTTTGAACAGCTTACTTCATGTGGCTTAGGTGCAGGTGACAATGCCTTCGGTGGTTTTGGCTCTGTTTTCGTACCTTCTCCGAATTGAACATGGTTCCTATGTTGTGGGGAATTTGGTGAAGAAAGTGCACTTTTTCTTTTCTCTGCAAAGAACGCCTTTGTAGTTTTTGTATCGGGTGCTACACCGAAACCCACCAGCAGACATGTCAGTTTATTCCAAGTAAAGCTATACCCTATGAGATCACCTGAATGGTTTATCTCCTATGATCATTATTAATATTTATTGGCATTTCATGTCAGTGTGTGTGTACAAGAGAACCAGCTCCTATCGGAAAAATCTGATTGTATCACGACGTTCAGCGTGTCAAGTTATGCAGGAAAAGTGTGCAAATTTTCATTTTTACCTTAATTGACAGGTGTTTTGGACCACTTTTCGTCGGTTGGAAGACCCACAGTTGTTTTCATCACAGTGAAAATGAAAATGAATGAAGCTCGGTATTTATTTGTCTATGTTTATCAAGTCATGCGTAGGATAACATGCGGACGAGTATGGTTTAGAGAGAGGAGGTCGACACAGATAGACGTGAAACAGCAAGGACGGTGGGGAAATTAGGAGAAACGGGCTACTGCTATGAAAAGCTGCGCTGGCTTCCTGTAGTGGAAAAGATGCCACAGTGCGGGGCCACGGATGCGAGTTTGATGTACCGGGGTCCAGCAGTGGGTAAGAAGCCACTGGACGGGTCCACAGCTGCGAGAGTGGTGCGCCAGCGTCGAGAAGTGGGAGAGATGCTACTGGAAGGGTCCACGCATGCGAGAGTGGTGCGCCGGCCAGTAGTGGAGGACGCTCGAAAGCGTGGCGAGCGAAGCGAGCCTAAAAGAAGCCTGAGAGTCCGGCGTTAGCCGGGCGATCAGGCTGGTTGTTTACAAAATGGTCAGAGAGATGCGAGGGATACGGATGCTCTGCAAGGATGACTTTGTAGTCTTTGTATCGGTGCTGTGTGCGTGTATCAGGAACGTGTGCAAAAGTCGGCCGCGGAACCACTGTGCTATTGTAGACCACGAGTGCTCGCTCGGGAATTTTTCCAGTACGCTCGGTTATGAATGAGCTTACATAAGCTCACGGCAGGAATACAGCTACAAATGCTCTGTACCAGGGCTCGGATTCACGGAACAATAACCGAGGAGACCAACGATGGTTAACGTGGGCCCGTAGTAAAGTGTCATGCAGGGTAAAGCATGGGGTGCGATTTGGAACTTCCAAATACGTACCTCCCTTTTGCTCTCAGCTGGGGAAACCATATTCATAACTTTTCATTAGTACTCGGCCTTTCTCAGTCTGTAATACATTTTCCAGTTATCATAGACAGAGCTGTCAGTTTTAAGGAAACATGCTCAACAGTTTTGGACATGTTGGGCATACTGAATACAACACAAGAAAGTAGGAATAAAATTGCTAGAGAACTGCACTGGTTTGAACAATCTTAGACATGTTTTGACAAGTTTTTATGTAACATCCGTGTTTTCATTCTCTGCTCCCTCTTCGCTCTGAACGCTTTATGCGCATCTCTCTACCATTCCTAAATACTGTAGAGTCCACCTCAGAGCGGGTGCGATAAGGGTGCGATACACGCACCTTCTCCGTACCTGCTCTGATAACTGTGCAGCACGAACGCAGGCCGAACGGCGTAATGGTTCGAGTAGAAACCCTAGCAGCAGCGGTTGCCAGTTGCTGCCATCCTCCCCTCGATTGCTGCTCAAGCTGTCAGCCCTTTAACAGCATTTGCTGAGAGTTGTGAATGAGATGTTCCATACCTCTATGACCTCTAAGAATAATGTGTTAAGGCGTGGACGCATTTTCCTCACGATGCTTCCTGAATAGGAGCCATTGGCCGTTCTGCCGGAGTCAATGTATACGTAGGATAGTGTAGAGGAGACGCAAGACGAGAACTAATCATAGAGAAAAACACAACGTATCCCCCCTTGCTTTTTTGCTCTGTTCTTCCGAATACGTAGGGGTGGTTTGAAATGTCGCACTTGTGCTTTACCTTGGTGTCATGGCGGTGAGATGAACTCCAAAACTCTCCACCACGCCTTAGTCGATGATAACATTCCAGCTCACATTCACGAAGAGTAGGATAGCAGATTATTGCCACCCACGTCACTGCTAAAGCATGCATATGGCAACAGAGAAGATCATCGTCCTGTTGGGAGCTGATCGCCTTCTCATGCTGTGGAAATATTGCGAGAGGGGAGTAGACGCAGAATTAGCTACCCCGACCGTCTCACTCTGCGTCTGCTTATCTCTCCCACCCTTTCTACAGCATGTGAAGGCGATCAGCTCCGAGAAGGGCGATGATCTCCTCTGCTGCCACATGCATGCTCCAGCAGTGACCTGAGTGGCAATGATCTACAATCCTATACTTCGTGGATGTGAGCTGGCATGCAATCATCGCCTAAATCGTGGTGGTGAGTTTTGGAGTTCATCTCACCGTCATAACACTTTACTACGGGCCGTGGTTTGTTATTCTGTATGCCACATATTGCCAGGAGAGCCAGGACGGGAAGGTTGAGTCGCTAGCCTAAATACGCTTCGTTGTGCGTTCATGAATCTTATCCCTGATCAAGCTGCCACGGTCCAGGTTTATGACTCGCCAACAGGTTCCACTCTCCCGCATAACCACTGGAGAGGGATGGGAGAGAACCAAAAAAACTAAGCTTCGACCTCAAGGTGTATCTGCTGGGATATAATTCATGAACGCATTACCAAGCGAAACTAGGCTAGCAAACCAACTTTTAAGTCCTGCTTCTCCTAGTATTAGGTACTCTCAACGATAACCAAGTAGGATAACCAGCGCTGTTTTGCTTGGTTATCAACTTATGAATTCCAGGCTTCGAGAGAATTGTTCGGCTCGTGCTCGCCAATTGTCTTTGAGTTCAGCTATTTTCATCTGCTCGTGGAACCGGAATCATTGTTAAGGAAGTATAAATGTGGGTATCTACTTGGAGGTCTGCTCAGGATTTGCTTTTGCCGTTTTCCGCAAGCTATTCCCGAGCACATTTTTCAACTCATTTCCACTGACTCCTCGCTTTTCTAATAAGGTAGGCTGGAATTCCGAATTAGAGTGTTGGGAAGATGCAAACTCCAATTGATTTAAAATGTTGTGCACCCTATTCACACTTCCAATTGCAGTGTCATGGAGACGATGACCTCTTGTAGTTTTTCTCAGCTACAGTGATCCTCCCATCCCCTTCCGGATATAATACCTTTCACCTCACGAGTGAAAACTTCCATGCATGCTGTCATAGTAAAGCACAAGTGCGATAATCCCAACCACCTCTACGTATTTTCATATGTAGAAAAGTAAAAGAGGAGACGAGGCTACACCCAAAATAGGCTTTGACCCCACTGTGTCACTGTTGGAGGGATGTGTTTGGTCCGTCATTGCAGCCCCCGAATATCTGAGTAATAATAAGATCCCAATTTATGAGTTTTCAGCAGCCTCAAGGAAATTTTTTGCATTAGCGCGCAAATTTAATTCCACCTCAAGGAAATACTGTGGAAAAAAAATCCGGTTGGTGGCCAGAACTTGGGCAACCTTCATCTTGGTTTTTCGATAGATATTTTTTCGTTTTTTCTTGTATGGCCTCGTAATTTCGAGAACAGTTTTTTCTTAGATATTGGTGAATTAAGTCTCGAATTCTCTTAATGGATTAGGAGATTCTTCTGCTAGAGTGAGACTTTGGTAGTACTTTGTTTCTCCTGTTAGGTATCTGTCCCGAAGTGTATCAGGCTGGAGCTATACTCCGCGTAATGTATAGACTCGAGCACTGTATTCATACCGACGACACCAATTTTGAAGCTTATTGATCAGCGCAACAGCGACAACAGTGATGCTCCACCCGAAATCGACAGGTGATTGAATCGATACCGCACACAATGGTGACAAAGGGTGTCATACCCCACGTAGTCAACGGTAGCCTAAAGAAACTGTGCAATCTTCTACAGTCGTTTATTTACCCACGCAGTTCAGATGCCAGCTGGGAATTAATCCGCTTAGGCACAGTTCAAGTGGCAAAAGAAGTTTTATTTCAAAAAATGATCATCAATGAAAGATCATGAACGACTGGAGGTGAACACATAACAAACGATACGAATACATTCGAATGAATAATCAATTAATCAATGAACCACTCAATCAATCGATCAACCCGCTAGTGCGCAGAAACGCAGTGCTGCGAAGCACTGCAAGGCAGAATCAACTAATCAATAATCTGTGTATTTCTGCCCAAAGTCACATTTCGTCTTAGTTCTAGGATCGAAGCAAAATCGTGTTGAACAAATAACTACATTAGAAGCCTTATTTAGTACATCTGGAATGTTTGATACATCAATCAATATCGATCAATAACGAGGCGGAGCAATTCAGGCCTACTTGTCTAGAGATTGGCTTGATTTCAGATGATCACCATGTTTGTTGACGAGTCCAGCGCGTAGCAGTTCAACTTCATCCTTGATTTTACATGGCACTGCTGGTGGTGGGACGCTGATCTGAAATATTGCAATGACATGAGGAATCTCGCACGAAATGGGCGTAGCATCAGCAGGAAAGGACCACCGCAGGTTGTTTATCGATCGCAAAAGCAGATTTTTGATCAAAGAGAGAAGTTAATCGGTACACATTGTAAATAGGCGTCTAAAAGACATAGAGTGAGCGTCGATGGCGGTGCGTTTTTCGCGGACAGTGGAAACACGCGGTGCGGCAGCTCCGCTCGCGCTGAAATCGCTGCCGCACTGACAAATGAGGGTTTTCTTGGTAGTTTTCCAACATTGACTGTTGAAATAAACGTTAGCCATCAAGAAAAATTTATGGTTTGCCGTCGCGGAGATCAATCGTTTCTAGTTATCCAATGCTAAAATAATATTAAAGTTATTTCACTTCTGAAACTCCGGATTTTAGCACTCCTTACCTCCAAAGTGGTTAATAAAACTGAAAATGATATCAAGATAATCTTGTTCTTGAAGTTTCGTATTTCGACAGTCCGTACTCCCGGAGCGGTGGAAAACTCAGTTCATTTCTGTCCCCCGCTTTAGCACCGATTTCGCCAGATGAATGCAACGCAAAGTGTTGTACTCCAACTGCGGTATATGGATGACAAAAAAGGTAATACTCCAGTATATTTTCTCTTCGAAATGGTGCATAACGAGAGCGACAAAAATAGCTTGATGATGTTCGATCTTGATGAGAACGTGCGTACTTTTCCAGAAAAAAAAACAGAGAACCAATTTTGACTCCTGGTATCTGTGGAAAATAACAGGACCACCACAAAATTGCAACCACAACTTCAAGGAAAAAACAATAATTTTTCGATGGAAAGTCAGCGATAAACAGCGAATGTCTCAGAATATGAGTTGAATCCCGCATCATTGAGCTAGGCTGTGACCATAGTTTACATGTAGTATTGCATTCTGTGTCACCGTTCCCGGGCGACATCGAGTGCGATGGCTATCGATTTTGGGTAGAGCATCGCTGGCATTCATGCCTCACGAGAGATCGATAATCGACACGCACCAAAACGGCGTCGTATAGTATTTTCTATATCAATGAAAATAAATGTTCAATGAATAAGAATAAAAAAGAAAGACTGAGAAATCAGCGAGTACGAAAATTCATTTCAGAAATGTCTTAATAGTGAGATTTGCATCTTTCAATCTCATGCAAAATACGGTCCCGTGATTTCCTGGGTTTTTGTAGTGATTTCTCAAACGAATTTTCGTACTCGCCTATTCTTGAGTCCTTCTTTTTTATTCCTATTCATTAAACATTTTTATTGATAACGAGAATATTATACGACGCCGCTGTGGGTGCTCATGCAAAATACGTTTTTTTTTTGTAAATCAACTGTTCTATGCCAGCAATGGTCGAATCCACACAAAACCATGCAAAACCCATACCTATTCATGCGAAACCCATGCGTCTCTAAATCCGATGCAAATCCGGTGCAAATCCAACCGAGAAATCCATGGTTCTCTCAATCCCATATTGATTCCATGCATACCGATGCAAAATACGGTTTCTAGGTTCCCGGGAATTTGATTTATGACTTAATTTTAAAACTTCCTCAGCAAACTATCATATGAAAGAATAGAATTGCAAGTTATCGGTAGTATAGCCTCTAATATAATGTGACAAAATGAAAAGTTAAGTCGGGTAAGCAGATGGTCTTACGGTACATTCCGGACGCAAAATAAAAAATGTGGTTTGCGTATAACCGTATCGTAGATATGCAATTGGTTTATAAAATTATTCATGCTTGCGGCGCGTCGCAGTTTGCGCGCCGATACAAGTGCAAAGGAGGGAGGTAGAAGAGGAATCCTGACAGGTGAGCAATGTTCCTGGTTTTGCCGCGCGAACAAACCGCGTTTCCATTTTCGCCGCTTTGGGTCGACGCGGGAACTTTGTGAAGTTTTGTGGAGGCGCGTAAGCTTTGACGCGCCGCAAGCATGAATAACTTTTATCAGGTTCTATCGAACGTCGAATCAAACATCAGTGCCGGTCATGAGTTCAGGGAGGGTAGAATGGAACCCTGAGGCTCGTAAGTCACCGTAAAACCATCAGCTAACCGGACGGAACTTTTCATCTTGTGATCATTTGATCTTTTGACAGCAAACGACAGAGAGGAACGCGATGAAATCGAGAAGAACAGTATTAACCTCTATAGAACATGATTTTAAGCATGAATATTTTATAATATGTCGAATTTTTTTACCTCAGACGGCGGTGGTGCCGGGGATACAGCTCGTGGCTTGTCCTCATCTTCCGGTTTCACATCCTCTCCAAATTTGACATGGTTCTTGTGAACAGCATGCTGGGACTGTGCAATAATACCCTTCGGTGCCGTTGCCATTCTATCTGAACAATTATACAGTAGGAACTGATTTGTTGGATATCAGCTGGCGGTTACCCGACGACGAACAACGCAAAACCACAGAAGTAATTGTGCCTTGACATGGAGCTCGCGAATTTGCACAACGGATGATTAATTGAGACAGGTTCCAATTACTGAATGATTCATGGATCCGGCTGACGGGACAAATGATGTCCAGAAAAACAACTTCATAACAATTTGTGCCCAAAGTTCGTACAAATCAATCAAAATGATGTTAAAACTGTGAGAAAATTCTAGTCTCCCTCTACGGAAATGTCCCCATGTGAGACCCCTTGACAACGCAAATTATGTCTCATTCTGCAAGCAGCAAATTCTTCGAAAAATTCCAGCTACTTCAATCTGTCTCTCGTGGGAATATTGCTGGAGCTTCCAATCAACTAGGAGTGGCAAAAAATGGGATGGCGGTCATAGTCACGAAAAAAAAACTCTACTCAATGAGCTGAGACACGTCGGGTAATTAAATTATTACTCGAAACTTCTGAAATATGTACGCCCCAAACTCGAGGAAATTCACTCGTCATAGGTCTTTGCGCGGTCTTTGAGCCTATTATGCTAAACAAGGGACTTTTTTTTATGCTGGAGCACAAAATGATATGCAGCGTTGCAAATGGGGCAAACCCTCATTTAGTACTTGAAGGATACCTAGTTTTTTGTACCCATACCAATAATTAAAGCTACTATTGAAGGGTAAACGAAGCATGAAAATGGAATAGCTTCTTCGCAAAAGTGCAACTCGCGACGACTCATCCAGAAAAATCAGGAATCAGGCGAATTATAGAGCGAGGATGGACACAGTGTACATAGTGAGAAATGAGGCGACGATGTAATGCAGGTGGCGGCCGCGAGGTCGGTCAGCCCTCAAACGTGCGAGATAGCGCAGCGCTGGGAAGCGTTATGGCCTTATGCCACACATAACTGACCTTGGATGAGAGCACAGGGCAATCTCAGGCGTGAGAATCTCAATAAGTAGGACCAATAGCGAACTGTCTCTATTATTATATTTGCCGTTTTCTAAGTACCAATATTTATTAGAAAATATTTATTTTCTTTGTCAACAAAAATTCAAAAAACGAGAAAAAAAGCCCGATATCTCCTATCATAGCATGGTTTACCTTACTACAAGGAATACTTTATAGTCGATCAAGATTATGCAGATGTAGCAGGATCAGCAGGTAGAGAAGGGCTGCGTGGGAGAGTTCGTACTAATGTGAGTATATGCAACTATATTTATATTGTTAAATGTTTAGTATACGTATCTATATTTATGTTTTCGTGGATATTTATTCATGAGATTAAACAATGGAAACCCGTCCCGTTCCGCCCTCTCACTCCCAGGTCTGCGCTCCAGAAAAAAAATGTACGCGTTACCAGTCTTTATATAGGAGGATTATTTACCGGTTAGTGCTTAAATCCTTGGCCTGATTGAATCACAGAGATTACCCAGGGTAGACGTGTTTACGCGTATTCTGACTATGGGTATATTTGTGTGGTGTTAACACGTTCACCCTGGGTAATCCCAGTGATGGCTGCGGCCCCATTTCTACGAGGTGCTTTTAGTTATTGTACATTTGCTCACATACTTCTCCAGCAGAAACCCATGCTACAACCAGCTCCTTTCTTAGCTGCATAGGAAAGTTTACATTTTTGAGTCAAAACCTGATTCGGCGTAAGACCTTCGCATTGGAGCAGTTGGCCTTGAAACGCATTTTCAAAAAATGCAGGTTGTTGCGGCATTTCTCCCTGTGAAATCCACCAAATTAAACAGAGCTATAATGTGATAGTGGAAGTGTAAGAGTTGCTTTTTTCAGCGGTGTCTACCGTTCCCCATGAACATGAATACTAAGAAACACATATGTATGTAGAGAAGGGAGAAACTACGGCTGCTCAACGCTTACCTTATAGCCAGTTCTCAACGAATTTGCTTTCGAAAAAATTTTCCACTGGAAAACGGAGTAACGATCAGTGCCCCCTCATGCGAGCTGAGAACTGCATTAGAAATGCGACACAATGCGCCATGCGACGAGGACCGCAAGGATGTCCTCAACCAAAATCAGCTCGAATAACCAAAAAATCTGCTAAAAATTTGACAGAAATTCATGTAGAAGGCCATGAACAGGATCGGATATGTTCCAACTACAACTCTCAAAGTGCGATACTTGGAAGAGCTTCCACCAGGACATCTTCAGTAGAAGCCATGAAGGATTTTTCTTGTCACAAATGCACGTTAAGTTCTTGAGATCACAAGACCTTGAGCTGTGCCGGCAATTACGCGGAATGACGGAGAACATTGGTGGAATAAAACCTCTCGATATCGGGTGTTTTCATCGTATTTTGCCTGAGATGACGTTGAAAACAAATTCCACACATGTGAAACTTCGTTTTCTCATTCAAGCAATTTTTGGTACACGTTATGTGCTCCTACAAGGAGCGATCTTGACCTGATTTTGCGTGATCATCTTGTAGTCTTAATTGCTGGGACTAGACAATGCTTTATCTCATCGCGAACCTTCGTCAAAGACTGCTTTTAGCCGTTTTTCTCGGAAATTGCGCGCCGCGTCGTTGGCTGCATCTCAAATCTGCCCCTAAATTTTGCGTTGGAATTTCTTCGGGTATTTTTAAGCTTTCAAAGCGAGTTTGTAATCAAAAAATAGTTCATACCCAGTATCATTTAGTGTTTTGAGAGGTACTGAGATAAGCTAAGCATCATAGCAGAACTTGCCAAAAATCATCTCAAAATGGAGCACTGCTACGTGTATGTACAATGAGGCTCCTAGCAATTTTCGAATGTAGGAATTTCAAAGCTGGAGAAAACCTCCTCAGAATAAAAAAAATCCACGAAGGCTTCATACATTTCAGTGATACGTTCATCCTCAATCGTCAATGAGGTGAGGAGTCTAGGGGATGAAAAAAATGGATTTTTGATGCTGATTGCAAAATTTTCTCTAACAATTCGATCATACGCATTCTTCGGTTAAAGAAGTGACTCAATTGTAAGGGCGACAAGTGGCAAAAGGGAAAGAAATATTGGTAAGTGTTCAGTGATCACCGGAAAAGGCCACTTGTCGCCCTTAGAATTGGCTTCGTTCCGTTTTTCGTCAACACCATACGTACTTGCACTTGAAAGGCTTCGCGCAGTGCGTCGAAACCGACATAGTTACTCCTGCAATGGCAACCCAGTGCGATTTTGCTGCAAACGCCAAGGTAGGGCCTTGAAATGTGGAAGAAGTCAATAGTGGCTCATCGATGAGAGGTGTTCGAGATACTTATTTTTATTTGTATTTACATACTTATTTAGTCAATAATGGGATAGCAAGAAGAGACGCATGTGGATTCATACTGATCGGCACGACCTAATAATAATCAGTGAAGCTTGGACGATGATAACGAATTTGTTTTTCTCCTGAAGAGTGCCATAACTTACCCCAACATAAAAAAAGCAAAACCCATGGGCGGAGGTTATCTGGCAAATAAACCTGAACTTAGTGAGGAATTAACTCCTTCAGATGCAAGAAACAATGCATATCGCAAATGAACACTGAGCATTGCGAGGAAAAGTTCAAATAGAGCAAAAGAGAAAAAAACGCAGAGAAGGGAATCTTTCTAATTCAATTACAGCATTTCATTCATTCATTTTCGGTTTTTTTTCTTATTCAAAATCGCTGCTGTCGGTTTTCCCTTTCCTTTCCCCTAACCAGAGCGCTTGGAGATCACAAAATAAGGAATAAAATATTCTGGATTTCATACAAGGTAAGCGAAAATTCGGTCCATTAGGTGAAAAAATACTTGATGGAACCATGCGCGGATCCAAGGGATCCAGGTTTCCATAGACTTCATTATTTTTCGTCTAGCTTCATCGAAGTTGTTGACCCCCCCCGTCCCCCCCCCCCCCCCCCACCATTCCCGCGTTGCGTCTACGGACACCCATCACCCGCACGCAGCGTCGAGCCCCTTTCCTTTTTGAATTTGCAAGAAGAAAACAGTTTGCCCTAAGTCACTTCAGTCTGTTACTGTTCACTTCAGATGGAAGTTGAACGGTCCTTGCTGAGGGGAAAGCAGAAACAGCAGTTTCCTAAACATTGTCCAACCAAGGCCTGAGGTGGACAAGTGTCCGACAATCCCCGGTGCGATACATCCTTGATATGGCAGCGGCATCACAATGCGTCCCACAACTTCCTGGTACTGAGGCCTTTTCCAGAAATTTGGCTAAGTGAGAAGAAGAAGAGACTTGAGATTTACAGAATTATCTCTTCGTGTATAATTCCATTTCATCAACGCTGTCCAAAAGGAACTTGCACGTCAAGTAATCAGTTATAAGTGCATTGCAAATCAAATGTGTCTTACTCAGCCAGCAGCCAACGTACGCGGAACGATGAAACTGCATCAGGCTTAAAGTACATTCACTAGAAGAACGAGATGTATAATATGCATGCGCATGTAAAAGTTTGCATGTACAAGTGACTCTGATGGCGGTCGTGTCACACACGCTCGCTCCTTACTATCTAATTGTATTCCGTTCCGTATGAGAAAATGAAAGCTAATAGAATGTCATACATCTGATACATAGAACACTCTGTTGAAGTGTTTACGCCAAATTTGTAAATTTGTAGTTTCTGAAACAGAACGAATTTCGGTCCTGACTTCCTCGATTTCGCTTTAACCTGAAATGTCTGTGCAGGTTAGAACGGGGAAGATAATACAAATATCGGCCGAGAACGAGTGCGGTGGTACCGATGAAATATGTGGATACCCAGACAATCAGAGTAGCAAGATGCAGACGTGCATTGCTTGCGAGCTGACCCTGACCACAGGAGTAATGCGTACGTGTGTAAGGTTCAGTTTTCGAAGATTCAGGAGCAAAATTTCCCTGGGAGTGCTTTTAATTTAAATGAAGCCCTGCACAAATCTTCACAAGGTCTAATCTGATTAATTTCAACTTTAGTGCTTCATGTTCTCATGGGGATTAATCTCAGTCTCAAAAAATGTACGGGACATCTTAAAAGTTGTTGGCAGCAAGATACCGTGAGATAGACTGTAGAGATGTACTCTCAATGATATGGCATTAGCAAATACTTAGGAAACTGTAACGACAAAAGATATACGGAAATGTGTGGGCAGAAAAAAATGCACGGAAAGAAAGAGTAAGAGTAGAAGAGATGAGAAATGCAGATAATATAATGTGAGCGAATTTTTCAGAAGCAGATCATCCTGAAGGAAGGACTGCGAGAGCAGGGCACGAACGCCGTCCGAACGTAGGAAGAGTAGACGGGATTTTGAAATAATAGGATGTTCCTCGAAAAGAGGATTAGTGCCAGAGAGGCTAGAGAAAAGCATGCATGTCCTGCAATGTTCTCCATCAATGAGTTTTGGACTCGGCGACCGTTTTGTGGAGTGAGATCAGCGGCGAAAAAATACTGATTCAAAATGACGCCTTTCTACATCACCTAGAAAAACACTACCATTCAGAAAATCTTCCATCAATCCTCATGAGATGAGCTGTAATTTATCTCTTCATCTCTGTGCTTGGTTTCAAAAAGCAACCTGAAGCCCCTGGGAATTCAAGGGAACAGCTGCCGGGTCTGACAAAATCTGATATGATACCAAGAAAACATGGCAGCCAACGGGCTGTGCGCCAGCAGTCTTCTTCAGGAAGTTGGACGTAGTTAACAAAATAGCACAGTGGCAACCGTTTAAGAGACAGCCGCAGCTCATGGCCGCTCTTGAGATTTTTATACTAATAGAAATGTCAGGAGCTACCGATCATAACAGTATTCGTGATAAAACTCCTAGAAATCCACTTCCAAGCACCTTCTTTTGGAGGGGTTTAGGAAAAGCGTAACGAATTTAAAAGATTTCCTCACCATCCACTTCCTTGCCACAAACTATCATGTACATAATACTCACTTTTTAGACCTAAATAAAAATCGAATAACTTGTTTAATTTAGTAGCAAATTCTGAATCCAGTCCAAAAAATTGGAATGTAGAAAAAAAAGGAAAAACCGACTGCTATTATTCCTATATAGTTGCGCGTTTCCCTCCTTTTTGGAATTCCGAAAATTCAACATAGTCGAAATCAAATTTACGAAATCTATTGAATCTCAGACAAGCTGTCGGAAGGACGAGCAGCAGAAAGAGGCCTAGGTCATGTGGTTAAGAAACGAGAGACGGAAAGACTGAAAGATTTGGGAGGACTACAGCAGAGTGGAGTAGGAGGACAGCTGTCCTATATTTACAAGACTTACTTGTTAGGACCGAAGAAAAATCGAATAACTTGATCAAATTAGTCGTAAATTCAGAACCCAATTCGAAATCGGAAGGACAGGAGCAGCTATTCGGGAGCACCGCAGCAGAAAACCGGAAGAATCGCAGTTCACCTGTCGGTTCTTCCGGTTTTCTGCTGCAGTCTTTCCGAAAATTTGTCTAAGATATAATGCATTATTGGTTCTAAGTATACTGGAAACGCATATCCTGTTCCTTTACCTAGATTCCAAACTTCCATAAAAAACTTCCCTCTCTTCATGTTACCAGCCAACGCTTCAAAATGTGCTCTCGTCAATTCGTTGGTTTCAAATTTTCCCAGAGGAGGATAAAGACACTTGTGCAGTGATGAAATATTGAAGTGCTCGTAAATCTGGAAGGTTTTGGTCTCAAAATAGATAAAGTGGTTCGAAACTTCAAGTTCGAGAGATGTATCATCAATGGTTTAGCAGAATTCTCACGAAAAAAGGCGTTAATTTACGTCTTTACGATGATTGGACAGTAATTTCCCATTGCTTACGAGGAATGCACTTTCAGAAATTTCACAGAAATCAGCAATGGTCTATAGAATAGCAGTGGATCAGAAGGCTGCAGTAAGATGAACGATTCGAGAAAATAATGAAAGGGCAGAAAAATAAATGACCATAATTATGCGAAAGAGGGAAGGTACAATAGAAATTAAAGAGGAAGCGGGGCAAGATTCATTGCAGAACCTCCTCTATAAAGACTGGTGAGGGTTCAGATTTCTCTAGTCAAAAATAATGGCCGAGATAAGGACTTCTCATCCGTCCCTTTTCTAATCGTGTTCTGATGCTCAGGTTTTCAAGAGCACTGCAGAATGCAATGCGAATCTTTTGGAATTGAAGAGAGCTTTAAGAATCTCAGAAGTTCACAAGAAAAAAGGCTTTCAAAGCCAAACCATGGCCTCGTAGGTGCTTTCGTGCGGTATATCGTAGCCATGGAGGCGATCCAACTAATCGCAGTTGATTTCTGGACTTGCACTGGCCGTAAAGAAGCTTTCGTTAATGCGAACGAGGATATGAGCGGAAGCGGCAACGGCAGATGCGATTATACGTATTCCACTTACGTTGACATCGTCGGCAAGTCGTAGGGGCACTAGGAAACCTGCAGATAAACACTGCGCTTACGTATACGAGGGAGTCTAGACAGTTTCCGGATTAACAGTGAAGGATAAAAACCTAGACGTATCGAATGAAAGATATACAGGGTGCTAAATTCTTGCACACCATATTTAGTACCACGACAGCAGCGAATTCAACACAATTGTTTTTGTAATAGCTCACAGTCGAGCGGGAGGCGCACCCATCGCGGCACGGAGCAACGATGTCATCGTAGAGCTGGAGCCACTTTTCAAGACAGAGCTGTTCTATTCTCATCAGAAAAATGGCTTAGATGTAAAATGCATAGGAGGATTCTGAGGTGAGAACGAAATTCCGCTTTCTCTCTTCCTGCAAGAATCTCATCATGTTTTCAAAAAGATGCCCGGTTGGAGCAAATTTTCTCAGTTTTTTTGTGGTTCACCACATTAACGTCACGCTCAACCTCACTTGAACAGCATTTTGGGTGAGAAGAGACATTGCTGCAATAAATTCATATTCCATAGCCCAAACGTGACGTTTCAGCAAGACTCAAAAACTGTTCACGAAGCAAATGCGTCTACTGGAGTGATGTGCGGAGAAAATCCTGTGCTGACATCTAACTCTCATGCAACACTTATCTGAATCCGATGGACTGCTGCATGCTACCGATTCAAGGGGCAAATCAAGAGCTACATTATACAAAAGTACGAGCTCGTGCCATAAAGCTCAGGAAAAACTTTGGAAGGATTCATACAAAAAATACCACCGTGCCGCGATGGGTGTGCCTCCCACTCGACTCTAAGCTGTTACAAAAGCAGATGTTTACAAATTCCCGATTTTACAGGTTATTTAAGTTGCTATTGAGTTGGCATAGAGCTCATGCCATTAAGTTGAAGACCGGTGTTGTGGTGGTACTAAACATGGTGTGCAAAAACTTATGGCGCACCCTGTACATCCCTCCACCATTCCAAAATTCAGCACACTTTGTCCGATTTCTTTTTGGCCACTAATTCTCTTCCTGCTGCAGTCTTTTTTCTTCAAACCGTTCAGAATCACCACAAATATATAAATAAATATAACCGTTACAAGCGGAATGTGTAGACCAGAAAATGTATAAATCACACATAAAGGAGAAGCAAAATGAGCGAGCGAATGAACGGACATATGAATGAATGAATGAATGAATGAATGAATGAATGAATGAATGAATGAATGAATGAATGGATGAATGAATGAATGAATGAATGAATGAATGAATGGACAGAATGAATGAATGAATGAATGAATGAATGAATGAATGGACAGAATGGATGAATGAATGAATGAATGAATGAATGGACAGAATGAATGAATGAATGAATGAATGAATGAATGAATGAATGAATGAATGAATGAATGAATGAATGAATGAATGAATGAATGAATGAATGAATAGATGAATAGAAGAATAGATGAATGAAACAAATTTGAAAGTGTACTTGTTTAGGTGAACATGTGGTTACTGAGAGAAAACCAGGAATATTTCCTGCAAAGCCGTGTTAGTCAGATCCCCTCATCTGACCGAGACCGAACCTTTTTGCTCTGAAACTAACAACGGATTTCCGCTAGTGTCAAAGTTCCGGCTGCTATTGCACATAATTATCAAAATTTTCTATATTTTTACATGTATCTCTTTTTCTAATTACTTCAACCAACCTGGTTCCCAATCCGCCTATTTTTTTTACTAGAAATGTATTTGTGCTCCCTCATGCCCTTTAATTTAGCTTTTGTATGCGTAGGTAAAGAAAACACTACCCTGAGCTCTCCAAAACTGAAAATCAAATGATATCCTTCCAAGCCCTACAATTTCCTCCGCGATTGACGGATATCCCTAGGAAGCAAGTTCAGTGAGACTTTCTAATCTCCCAGTTACCCATAGCAACACTTTGACGACAACATATTTCTCAGACTCAAGTAGGATCTCAATTCTCCCGACTGTTACCCCAATTTCCTGCAAAGAACTCTTCCGAATCGTGCAAGCAATGGTATGGCCCTTCGTAGAATTAATGAAAACTGGAGAGGAACGAAAAATAAAAGAGGGAAAAATTGTGGAATAATAGGTGATATCTGGATGGGGGAGGGATGAGAAAGGCAGACAGTGGAAATAAGTGCTCAGCTATCGCGGCTTTCAAAACAAACTATCATACGTGTGCGCTTTCAAGAAACAAATAGACGAAAGTCAAACGCACTGGGGATGATTAGATGGCGTGGATGACGTAAGACGCGAAGAACAAAGTAGGGACGAAAACAGTTCCCAGGAATTCAGGAATAAATCGCTCAGTTCAAAGAATATAAATGATGAACGAATAAATGCATGCTCATCGCATGAAGACAGCAGAAAAAGCGATCAATGAGAGCGACAAAGAAGATACTGAACCGTCGAAAACAACTGCCTATGTTTGCGTAGTGTGGTCTTTCAGACTCGCCGCCACACGCCTCTCCCGTTGCCTCTTAATGATTCATGGCAACCATGGGAGCTCATTTCCAAAATTGCAGTTTTTAATCTGTTGGCGACAGCGCGCATCTGCAATGGGGCGTGCGTCGTTTTGCTCGCTTTCGAAAATGATGCTCTTGGGGAACGTTCTAAAATTTTTTTCAAAAACTCTGCGTTTGGAAATTGTATATTTTTTTCAATACTGAGGAACTTTGTGCACAATAACGAACAATATGCGATGCTTCAGCAAGGAGGATCTTCCACTGGCTAGGGTCGTAGGCCGACTTCTTCGGCAAATCGCCTGTATTGTCGCCAACACCGCCACGACTCATTTGCGATCACCGAGATCCCGCTACAAGCGCGAATGCCCCCGGGTCCAAGTCGACGGTCATCGCCTGGAGCATCCTCAGTCTTCGTCAGTTGTCGTTACCAGGCGGTCTTCACCAGCCTCGTCAGGTGGAAGATGTGTCGAAAGTTATTCCCCTTTCTCTTCTCCGCGTCTGTTCATCCTCCTTCTAAATGTTTTGTACTGAGAGCGAGATAAACCTAGACATGCAAGATGCTCTGTGATTGCTACTGAAATATAGGGTTCAACCCTTTCGTCGGTCGTACATTTATTTATCTTCGTTGCTCACTTGGGTTCCCACACCGGTCAAGTTCAGAGTTTATTAGCCTCAGGCATTGTTGTCGTGTAAGGGGGTCGGGACGCAGCATACCAAAATGCTGAAAAAAAAATTGGAAATCTGGTGAGCAACGTCGTGAAACAGGTGAGAAGTAGTCGACTGATCTACGACAACCACGCGCCGCATCTCTGCCCACCTCTATAACTTTCTACCGACAGATTTTATGGACTGTATATAACATCGAACTGAAAAGGGATGAATGGGGAGGAAAACTCCCCTAGCAGAGCATTCATAGATGCAAATGGTTCACTTCAGTGCCATGTTTGAAAGCAACGAAATAGCTTTGGGAAAAGAAAACAGATTTGTCAGTTTTCTACTTTGAACACCCAGTAGTCACAGTTTTTGCGTGCATGTCACTGCATGATGTTGTACGAACTGCGAATACCAGTTCCTGACTAATAAAACCGGTATAGCAGCAACGCGAAACTCCATGCAACAAATGCGAAAACTCTTCATCCAGCAATTGCAGAGAATATGAAATTTCTGATGAATAAATATGGTATTTCTTCAAAAAAAGACATGGATGATCGCCATTTTTGCGATAGCCATCAACGATGGGGAATGGCTCTGCGACAAAAATTAGCCTTCTTTTGCTCCACTTTAGACAACGCACAGTATTGGAGAAAATGGAGCAACACACCAATTTCCAATTATGGCATCTAGCCGAGGCTATGTAAGGGATGATAGAAAAGCAAAACAAATCGCATGAGTATAAGCTCGTCATTTGGAGTCATTTTGGTGGGGAAACAGAAGTATAGGAAGAAGGGCATTCGGATTTTTGATGGCTGAGACAGTGGAAGAGCAGCCGAATTTCTACCATCATCACCTTGATACCTGCATGAGTATAATTTCTCTTTCAACTTAGGTATGTTCGTTGAGAATTCTGAGAGGTGTGTAAGCCGCTCTTTAGTTGGTAACATTCAGCAAGGTTCCCCGGTTCCCATTCCCCTCCTCACCAACACAATGAAGGATTATCGGATGAACCCACCTTAACATACGTACATACCAGTGACGCACGCAGAAAGTGGGCGGGAGGGGGGGGGGTGGGGAAAAAAGTGGGGTCTCCGCGGCTTTGGGGACTCAGATGGAAAATAAAGGTAATAATAATATTAATTATAATAACAAATAATAAATGAAAATTATATTAAAAATAATAATAATAACAACAAACAATCAGAAATAAACTTTAACATGATTTTCATTGGCATTGTAAAGTAATGTCGAAAATTTGGCGACCCATTCTCTGGGGGGGGGTCGCTCCTCCCCTCTCCGTCCGCTACTGGTACATGCACATATGCTTGTAGATGAAATTTCGCGAAAAAGAAAATATAAGTCAACAAATAGAGGAGAAATTGGCGACAGTTGGATGAGATGCGACGTCCTCCACAAGTGTCGGAAACAAGGCGAAAACTAGTAAAACCGTACTTGGTTGTAAAAATCAATGATCACATGACGCAACTGAGATAACGGAAACTTGGGCTGGAAGAAATGGTTCGCTAGAAATTATGGGAGGCAGATAAAAAGAATAAAGGAGCCCACCTTTACTTGTTAGAGTAAAAATTTCACATTCACAGTGAAATGCTCTTAGGTTCAGTAATTCTCTGAAAATAAACCGATTTGTGAAAGGTCTCCATTTAACCGTTGGGAGCATGTGCGAGAAGAACACACCACGCCTCAGCCAGAACCCATGTGTTCATGAATGAACAGATGACTTTGAAATCACTTTACTTGTGATGGATTAAACGCTTGCCGTCTCACTTTACATTGTAAAATCAGAAAAATGGCGTAAGACACATGGGTTCCATATGTTTGTTTAACACTATTACTGAGGCGGCTCGCGCCTATCCCTTTTTACCCTGGATTCATGCACACAAGTGGGCGAGAAGGGGTGTGGTCTGTTCCTGCTCCTGTCACCACTGGTAAGTGGGATCCGTCCGCTGATAGTTCGTAAGGGTTCCGTTCGTGTATACCCATTTCTCATTCGTAAAACGTGTTCATCTGCGCTGAGGAGAAGGAGAGAGGGTAGTTTGGAGACAAAAACTTCCCGAGGAATTCCATAAATATGACCACAATTACGAAATGAGTCACGTGCCAAACTGGGAGAAACTTTCAGGGCGTCCATCAAGGAAAAATCAGTTGTTAAAGCATGTTTCACAGTGGACGATAGTTGGAGAGATGCCAGAGGGAAAAAGGCGCAGGAAGACGTGCAGCAACTGAAGAGTGCACTGAGAAAAGCTGGAAACATCACCACCTAACTATCTACTAAACTAACCTAACTACCTACTACCTAACAAATTACCTAACTACATATCGTTGCTTTCGAAACCGATTGTACTACACATAAGAGTTCCTATGCTAAGCGATCCAGCATAAATGTAACAGGAATCCTCATTTTATTTATTTAGTGCGCAAGAAATGATGCGACATACAAGGGAATACGTAAATCGTCACTAGTGTATACAAATTGGCTGCTTCCCCAAGAGACGTTAGCTACCGAAATAAATTCAAATATTCTCCAGAGAAACAGTTTTCAACAGGGCATCTCTGAGAATTCGTTAGATATGATGGGCGAGGTTGGTGTGAAATGAAACCCGCGTCCCTCTTGAGAACTTTTTGCCTTTCCCCTTGAACTAAGCAGATCTCTGGCTACCGACATACTTCAGTATGAAGGTTCCCATAAGATATTTACACACTCTAGACTGGAGGTAGCACTTAAAACCACAATCAGAAACGTTGGCATGAAAATATTTGCTTTTCCTACATCCTCGAACTGATAATAGTTCTGGGCAAAGACTTTGCCGATAACGCTGATTTTGGGAAATGCTTATGATGTATTTCGAAGCCCAAGTTTGTCAATATATCCTGTGCTAGCGTGGAAATCAGACATGATTTCAAACTGAAGAGCGGAAAGAGGTGTTGAGATGTCCCAGTGCCCGATTTCGAACGTTTTCGGGAAGTGGGTGTTCTGCGCGTTTTTCGGAAGAGAGTCTTGGGAGAGGCGTCTCCACCCCCCCCCCCTGTGTTCGCCACTACACTACATGTAAAACCGGAAGTAAGGGTTAATGATGAAGTGAAAGGGGGTGGGCCATGCCTCTGTGCCTGGGATATTCAAAGAAGGGCTAGTCAGGGACATATGACCCTTCTTTTTTCTTCTGAATTTTCCATCGTGTTTGATTAATGTCTGCCATCTTTCTGGTGATTTCGTAATTCGTCTCTAACAGAACTTCTGGTCTTTTTCAGTCAAAATCTGGGCTACATAAGATTTGATATCCTCATCTTCTGTGGAGGTTTTCAAATTCAAGTAGGTCTGCAGCGATCGAAGTACATAAGTGGTCATGAGATGGCGCAAGAGATCAGGGCTTTATGTATGTGCCACATCCCATACTCGGAATCAAGTGACGTTGTCGAATTACTGGTCCGATATGTTATCCACACAGAATGCGAATAAAATCTCGGGACGATCTGATGATAATGTTGTCCATGAATGCTGAATGCCTGACACATAGTATGGGACTGGGGTGATGTTCCTGGGGAAGGTGGTGCGTTTGGTACTGCAATACGACAGCCAGACGAATTCACAAGTCACAGAGCTCGAACACACAGCTATTTCCAAATACAGTGCTCCACGTCTCAAAACACCTGAAATAAAAATACCTGGGGAAAAGTTGCCCAGGTACAAGTGGACCTCGCACGGAAAATTGCAACATTTTGCCATGAGAAGCGTCGTCGGAAATTTTTTGTACGCCCAAGTATGAACTACTTAAACTTATTACCTAATTTCAGACTGAAATAAGAGAGATAAAAAAGTGAAACCTTTGTTTAAAAAAAAGTGAAACCCTCTGCTTTGTTCCTGAGCTACAATCGAAATGCACAGCGTGAGAAAACATTCATTTTTTATGTTGTGGAAAATCGAAATTAACCGGAAGTTTCTGGCAAATTAGCGGAAATTGGCATTAAGTAGAGTTTCAGATAAGGCGAGGTGGAGAAATTGAAAATCAAAGAGGAAAAAGAACTATGGCATGATGGGTACTTGAGCGTGAAAGTATAAGCAATAAAAGCACATGTATTCACATAAGGCATGAATTTCTAGGATGTAGGGAGGACTTCAGGACCGATATTTAATTATTAACCACTTATTTATGCATTCATTTACCACATTTTAGGATGCGACATATAATTAGCAGGGAAATAAGGAGAGACTTAAAGAAGCACAATGGAAAATAAATAAGATAAAGAAGGAAAACGCGGGAAGGCAAAAATGAAAGTGAGAAAATGTTTGCCAACTGTTGTATTAAACAGAAATGTAAATATTATAGTACAAATATTAACCACATGATCTGCCTAATAGCCTACTGAGAATCTGAGCAGTGGAAGTTCTCAGTTAATTTTTCTCCAGAAGTACTCAAGTATAAACATCCGTTACATTACATACGTATCTGGATTAACCAGGAAAATCCCTGAGGAAGTGCCTTTAATGCAACTGAACGCTCTCTGCAGAGTCAGTCGGGAAGGACATGTTCTTCTGGAAGCGCTTCAGTTCTCTTCAAAGAGTTCCATGAAAGGACAAATCAGAGTTACACTTCGCAGAAAGCGACTTCAATACGAGGAAGTCTCTCTGATGCAGCACAAATGGACAGAATTGAAGGCAGCACCCACGGAAAATTCCGTGCTCGAGATTTCTATGTTCTTTCAAGGTATTTTACTGCGCTGAAGACGAGATCTAGAGTCTCTGAAACTTGCCGAAACTGTGAAAAACACTGTTTTTTACAAGCCTTCTATTCAATGCCTCGACATGGGTTGGTTCGAGTTGCGCAAGCCCTGGGGTGCCGACCGATCGAAAAAAAATCGATGATGCCGTTTTTTCGTCACTTTTTTCCCTGGGCAGTTACTTGTTTAAGATGTTTGCGTCTTTTTCGTTGGAGACCAAAAGAAGTAATCATTAGAGGAAGTGCAACAGCAAAGAGGTAAGCTACTGAAAAAGAAGTCAAAACGACCCCAAAAAATACGAAATTAAGTCAAATTCAAAATTCGCAAATAAAATTCCCCAACAAATAAATGAACGGTCTTGTTTGCAAGAAGAGGAAGAAAATAGGATTTTATTAACCTAAAGCAAAAATACAAGAGAACGTTAAAAGAGATTAGGGGAAAAGTAAATGGATTGTGAAACAGCTGATGCTGCCATTGGTCACGCTCCAAAAGGCATTCCAGCTCTGGTTCAAGCGCGACAACTCGTACGAGGAATGGCTGGATTGAAATGTTGAAATGAGGTTGTATTTGTGATATCTCGGAGAACACAGAGCTTCCTACAGCACTACTGTGCAGAATTGTCGGGTTTATGCCTCGGGCTCCAGAACACTTGAAATCTCAGACACGAGATCTATCGTGGGTGCTGCCTTTAAGTGAGTCAGAAAAGCACAGGCGCAGTGCCTTCAGCCTTATCTGATGGCCCTTTTCTCCGCCTACTTGGCGCCATTTTACTAGTGAAAACAACAGGGAAGCGAGCAGTCGTTGGTTAGTCATGTGGTTGCCACCCGGATGTTCTCCGAAAGAGTGATTATCTGCAAGGTATCATTTATCCCTGTCTTTCTAAGCAGTTTTTCGCTGATCATGAGATTAGAGGTGATAACAAGCAGAAAATGAGACAGAATGAAGAGAAGAACCCGTTGGATGAAGAAACTACAGACATCAAGAAACCCGCGAATATGAGGTTGCGCCAGAAATGTTAGGTTCGCTTCGGGAAGTAAATGGGATTTTTGAGCGTTTTATTTTTATTTACAAATTTTATTTTCTCGTAATAGAAGAATGTTAATCAATGATGGATTTTCTATTCTGTTCGATTACCTTTTGCCATCTTTCTGGTGATTTCAAAGTTCCTCTCTCGTAGAATTTCTTGTCTTTTTCAGCAAAAAAGTGGGCTACATAAGATGTCCTCATCTTCAGTAAAGGTCTTTCCATTCAAGGATGTTTACAACGATCAAAAGAAGTGACAATCGGTGGTGCAAGATCAGTGCTATATGGTGCTTTGCACCCATTCGCAAACAAGCTCCAATAACTTTTGCCGAGTTGCTAAAGATGTATGCGGTATAGCATTGTCTAGGTGGAATATATTTTGAAGTGCTTCTAAGGAACCGAAGTGTCAATTCGGACCTCTACTGTCGAAAACTGATGAAATTAGCTGGAGCAATTTTGGAAAACCAACAAGGACAGCGAGTCGCAAAAGTAGTATGCTATCAAGACAATGCTAGACCGCATACATACATATGTATTTGACGAGTAGGCAAAAACTATTGGAGCTTGGATGGGAACTGATGTTGCATCCACCATATGCCCTGACCTTCTGCAATCCGACTACCACTTAGTCAGATCGTTGCAGAACTACTTGGGTGGGAAAACCTTTACCAAACATTAGGATATGAAATCTTATGCTGCGCAGTTTTTTTTTGCCGAAAAGCACCAGAAGATCTATGAGAGAGAAAATATGAAACCACCAGAAAGATGGCGAAAATTAATCGAAGAAAGTTTTTTAAAAAACATATAATTGATTAATGTTCTTCCATTATGAGGGAACTAAGTTTTTTTTGCAATGCTTAAAAATCATATCTTCTTTCCGAATAACCCAATACATGCCGCGAAACAGTAATCGGTCTTTGGAAGTTCACTACTCCACAAGATCGGAGTCTAGGTAGACGCTTTTCAGACTGTTATGAAGCACAGGATATGCCCTATCCAAAAACTAATTAATATGCATTATAATCACTATGTAGTCACAGTTGGCAAAATAATAATAATAGTTTTTGGAAGCACCAAGTGACTTGCTTGATTTGTTCAATACTTTCCTATATCGACTCAAGTGTGTGACTCGTTCACTGTCTTTATCTGCGCTCAATCACAAGGATCAAGAGCCTGAAAAACGAATTGAACATACGAAACCAAATTGCAGGAAAGCGGAAATTTGATGATACTCAAAGTCACTAAAGAAAAGTAATCTGTAAACGTTTCTCGCCGCTCCGTAGTTGTCGAGGTTATTGTGGGAAAGGTAGGCTAAAGCTCTCATAGCCGTAGAAATAAGCACATTCATAATAGAGGCAATTACCACTGCATTGGAAAAAAAGGCAGCGAACGTGCGATTACTCGTTGAATTCCACGGAAAGAACTTCCGGGAAGCGTGGGGAAATCCCGTTCTTGCATTTTGCAACTGGAATCCGAAAATGACGAAATGGAGAAAGAAGGATGGAAAATGAGAGGGCAAACTGCTAAAAAGGAGCAAAGACATATGAAAAACATATGTTAGTGGTAGGGTGGCTAACATGAGGACGCAAGCGCTCTTCAAAAAAAAAGGTTGCGGGTAAATATGAAGAAGACCCACTTCATGAAGAACGTCTATTACGAGCGACAACGAATATAACTGGAAGCATTTAGGAACATAGACGTATTTCTTGGTTTATTTTCAACGCACAACAACTATGAATAATGACCTCAAAGTAAAGCTGGACTGTGAAAGAAGATTCATTCACTAAAACGTGCACTCTTCACAAATTATTTTGAAGTTGTACAGGAACAATTAAAACCCATGAAAACATATAGTCAGAACCTACTAAAGCAAAGTCGTAGAACGCAATGAATGAGGAATTTTCTTTTAAAAAAAAGCAAAAATGGAAGAACTCATGAACACAAGAAGGCAAGAAGAGTGAAATCCTGGCAGCTTGACGCAGAACGGCACGGATAAGTCCTCGTGTACTTGCTCAGCCTTACTGATATCGATGGCGGCGTCATAATGCGGGGTCTTCAAAAGTGCTATCGCATCTTACGCAGCCTAGTCACGGGGCCGAAGCTTTGAATGAGGTTTTAAAGGAAGCACTGAAGCAGATAAGCTTCGGAGCTCTATTCTTGGGCGTTACAAGCGATCGCGGCGATTTACACGTTTTCAAAGCAAGATTCTACTTTGGCAATTCACTGGTAATAACTGGATCGTTTTGTACATAAGGTTACAAAATGTAGTGTCTACGGAGGTTATGGGTCTACGCCTACCCTTTAGGATTGCCCCCCACGCTACGAAATAAGTACGATTTGCGTGAGCCAACACCCCCACAAGCGAAGCTGAGGCGGAGATACAATTTCTGAGGATTTGGAGCAGAGATAAAATCGTAGTGTTTAATTATAATTTTAAATACATTCTCGAACAAAAGCTATAGCTGTGTTGATTTGGAATGCGAGTTTCTGTGTTAAACTATTATAAGAAACTGCTATAATTTTATTCAAAATTCACCCAGAATTGATATTACTCTTTGACATTCTACATGCGGAATGTAGCTGGTTTCTTGCGAGATGTCACTGCATTGTAACTGGAAAAAGCGATTCAGTCACATCTTATCCCTTCAAAGTTTTTAGAATTTTCCTCCGCCATGTCTGGACGACCTGGTAGTAACGAGCACGACTCTCGATTCCAAATGGGAAAAGGAGAGCAATCAATGTGTCGAGTGGGGCTCACAATTTTGGTTCAATTATCCAAGTTCGATACCATTTTCGATTATCTTATTGATGCTTTAATCTTGCCAAGTAACGCAACATGTACTCTCTAAACCCATTATGCTTTATGCTATAGTATTCCACTGCAGTTTTAGCCTCACTAGAGCCATCAAACATGAGGGAGAAATTCCCAAACTCTTCAATAGCCTTATAAGTTTTTTTGAGAACCAAAGACTGAAAAATACTTCGGAAAGGAGTTTAGTTACACGTTTACCGCGACGAGAAGGTCTGCGTCCACTATTAGTTTATCATCTTCCCAATATGAATTTAGAAAACAAAATTAAGCGCGTATGTAGTACTCTGTAGGGCAATTTTCTGAATTTTTTTGAACCCGTCTCCTCATGATAAGCCCTTTTTCATGCTAGAATAAAAATTGCAGCAACAGACGTATGGGAACGACTTAGCGCTATTCTCCAACATATAAACCGCCACGGATTAAAAGCATTCAGGGTACAGAGTTCCATGTCAATCAACACATCAAGGATCAAATGGGCTTCCTGCGATGATAATGCAATAATCTTACGATTGAGTTACGTCACGACAAGAACAACACAGTCGATCACAAACAGCTGGTCATCTTTGCTGATGCTAACTTTCCCAACTACCACATGGGTGAAGTTTTGTGGTACTGAATCCCCCAACTGAATTAGTGAACTCATCCAATACCAATAAGTCTTTTGCTGGTTCTAGGCTTAACATCAGCAGGAAGTGATGGCACTAGAGAATAAGAAGTTGTTTACTTGGCACCTAGAATGAACACCTCAAAGAGCGATTAGCCAGAAGGCAATCTCATGCACAACTGCTTTTCATCTGACAAAGCGTCCACAGAAACGACGGCAATATATCCTTTTGAATGTCAGGTCAGCTGTCGCATCCTGGAGCATTTATCTTTAAGAAACATGCACAGAACCCTGTTGTAAAAAGAGAACAAAGCACGACTGCCTAGCCTGAAAATGAATAGGCGGCTGCAGTTCATTCTCTAAGAAACGTGAGAAGTTGCTCTGCAGTTGGGGCAATATTGTTAGGCGAGCAACAAACAGATTGAGTGAACAACGCGATAAAAATTCGGAATGTGAGCGCGGAGGCGGACAACGATTCCCAGGCGATTTCAACCGCAAACTTCGACAGCAAGCGCAATGGAGCTGCTCTCGTTAGGAACGAAAACTTACGCTCGAACGGACGAAAATACCCCAGGCACTAGATAGATAAGGGCAGAATCACTGCGTATCTTCTCGATACAACTGGATATAGAAGCTGCACTATACAACAAATCTTTTAGTGCCATCAAAGTATTATGGGTCGATTCGCACATTGTATGTATGTTCCAGAACAGCAAATAAATGAGGCCGCTTCAAAAAAAAAAGACCCACGTAGTGTCTGGCCATGTCGGTCTTCTCCAAGATGACATCATTTATTTATCTGCTCATTTATCTTTTTACGTATTTATATATGGAAGGATCACGATGTGCAAAATATTACGCAGCATGGAAAACAGCAACAATAATTCATAGACAAAATTACATTTTTTGTCCAAAAAAAAACACGGAAAATTTGAAATTTTCCGAATTGTTTTACTTCAATAGAAATGCAGGGTTTTTTTTCGCTAAGTCTGGGACACTTTTGTCGTTAAAACGGAGAATCAGCACCTCGATTGGTTGGTAATTCCTGCTCTTATACTCCACTGACCCAGCTTCTTCGAATTAGTGGCTTCAGAAGCATTCAAATTCGAACTGAATGAGAGAAGAAAATAGTGTTTTCTCCATGCTTGAGAAATTATTTCTGAACCTTGAAGCTCAATGAATACATAGTTAAAAAGACGTAAACATAAGAGAAACTGACATTACATACACACGTACAAACGGAGGAAACGACCGCTGAAGCCGCAAGGACATACTTCCTATATTTAATTCTTATTGTTTTTCGAAGAATTCAATTTTGATAGGCTTTGGTGTGCACAAGTTGCACGTTTCTATATGCGTGGTAATCCTTGGAGAGAAAATCGGATCCAGAACCAATCGACCCGTCAAAAGCTGGAGCTCCACTTCCCCTTTCAGCAGTACCACATGCGTCTGCCGTTTCTGTAGCAGAGTGAAAGCCTAACAGGAACGGGTTGTTGACTTGTTGCCTTACTCTACTCCTCCCTAATCCGGAGGAGCTCTACCTACTCCTGAGAGCTCAGTTTGAATTTATGTATAGTTTTCAATGATTGTGTTCCTGAAATCCCGGCTGTCTAGGTCCCCAAGAAGGCGAAGACTCTAGTTTTGTAATTAGCACTAGCATACATGCATCCATCTACATATCAAAGCATAAATGAGTGGATGTAGAAAATAGTGAGACCTTTATACTAAGAGCATCGAGTGGCTCATGGATATACCGACACCTTACATCTTACGTAATATGTGTACATTGTACTTCTTGGTCATTTAATAGTATTAGGTGCGTGCAAAAGTTCCGGGGCAGTTGGTGGTATTTCACCGTTCAATGTTATTTTGCTATTTGCGTTTGCGATATCCTGCAATGGTTTTCATGTGTGCTGGTAGCGTAAAACATCTGCTACCTAAACTACTTTTGGCTCGGGTCTACGTCACATCATTGCGCTGTTTTGGGTGTAAAACCAATGCTATGAGTTGCGCAATAAATGGGGGAATTTCGCTTTATGAAATCAAATCTAAAGGATCAACACGAGAAGCGACCCATAGCATCAATAATGCGTCTGTGGAGAGTATGTTCTCCAAAACGCCAGGTGCTCGAAGGTTCCTAGGAATTCTGGGCGGAGATGAGAGCCTGGACAATGCTTCACAAGTAGGTCAGAAATTTGGTCATCGCAAAGGGGCCAGGAAAGAGCAGGTTGAATCAGACCTTGTACAAACTGCGCAAGATATTACGGGGAATTAAGTCAGTAATGTCTCGTCACTTGAAGAAAATCGGTAAGAAGGGGAAGGTGAGTAGATGAATTTCGCGTGATTTGAGCGAAGACCACCAACCTCCACACTGGCAAGTTTGCAGATATTGACCTTCAGATTCTCTAACAATTCGTTTCATGGAAGAATTGTTATTGTTGATAGAGAACGGGTCAGGTACGGCAACAGGAGGAGGTCATCCCAAAATCCGGGCTCCTGCCACCCACCTAAAAAATGGCCGAACCATCACTACCTTCTTTAAAAAAAATTTGATCTTTCATGGTCAGCAACGAGACTCATCTACAATAAATTTGTTTTTCAATACATGCACAATAATCGTCCTACAGTAATGTCTTTTCCCTAAAGTAATCACGGGAAAACTCCTAAGCATAGGGCCGACACATGCGGAAAGATGTGGTTTGAACCGGCTGTGGGATAACGCACACAAGCACGTTGCAGTGTCAACTGTATAAAGAATTGGCTATTCGTGCTCCGAAAACCTAGCCTAACCTATATTACTCCTTATATCCGCCTCTAGCAGACTACCCCCATTTCAACCTTCTTTGGCTTTACCTCCGCTGTAAAACTTTCAATGAACAGGCCCTACTGGAAAACGACGTGTGCCACTATTACAAGTGTAGACCTGTTAAATTTTTAGCTTCTGGAAAAATTTTTCTGTGCCATATTGACAACAATACGGAGATGCGAAAGCTTTTTGTTTTGAACAATATTGCTGACTTTAGGTCAAGTTATGGCGTTTTGAAAAATTAGGTGCAACTGCCCCGGAACTTTTGCACGCACCTAATACATAGGTACTTTTAAAAGCCTAACTGAATTGGAGGAATGTCGTTTGTAATGCATTATGAAAGCCATTACTGCGGTAAAACGAGAAACAAAGAAGCAAAGCGAGCGCAAGGATGAAGGGCTTAAAGGCGCTGACGACACTGAGCGATCGGATTAACCTGCGCCGAACGAACACCTATGAGATAAATTCGGCTCCTAATGAGAATTTTTCGCAGCTACTATCGTCATTAGCTTAAATAAGCGTTATATAAAATCTTCATGCTCATCCCCACTACTTAACTAGCAGACCAAAAGCTCATCAGTATAAAGGAATTCTGGCTCTTCAGTATAAAGAAATTCTAAGTTTTTTTGTGAACACTGAATGTCATCGCTTACTGAAATTATGCCATGCCGAGGGGGGGGGGGGCTAGGGACGTACATGAACATACTAATATTTAGGACTGAACTTCACTTTTTTCTCAGTTCTGACTCTTTAAATTCAGAATCAATTTTCATTAACTTTGTTTTTAAAACTACTGCCGTTCGGGTCCCCAAAGCCGTCCCCAGTCACCACACTTTTCCCACGCCCCTTCGCCTTGTCGATCTTCTGTAATCGCCACTGCTAAATAAATCTAAATATAAACAGATTCAAAGTATTTTCATCTTCGCGAAAAACACTACGCAGGGGCACGCTGAATTGATACATATACTCAAGGTTTAAGCAAGAAGAATGAAAGAATGTGAATATGGAAAGCGAACTTCTGGCGTTTGCGAGAATCGAGGAAATTGGAGTGAGTGCGTCGTTCACACAGAAGTGCTATTAGTCAGAGCATTGTGCACTTATAGTACACCTCGATTCAAGGGCTTCAGCTTGAGGATTTTTTGCAGAAGAATATGGAGCACAACACATGATTGTGTATACGAGGAATCTGGTGCGAATTCAGCTCAGAAATTCAATTTGCTCATGCTTCGAATCGAAAACACCACGAAAGGGAGGAAGCTAAGCAATAATGACTTCGGAGAAAATACCCCAGGAATTCACCAACGTTGGTTTGAGGAGCCACTCTTGAAAAGTAAGCATTAGCAAGTAAATAAGCGGCTTCCTGGGAGGCATGTGCAGTAACAAAACTCGTATTTCAATATTGCTTAATCTTTTCCTCTGTTATCAGGAGAATGATCAACTTAGGTTAACTGGTGGTCCTCAGGAGACCTAGCCAGGCAGGTTCATAAAGTAGTGGTGAATGTCAATGCATTGGTGAATGAAAAGAAAAGGTCGGTGGTGTCAGTCATTTTGATGTGCTGGACGAAAGCAAAATGAGGAATTCATATCAGAGGACAAAGAGTGCTTGGAGTAGTGCTGCTTATTCACTGAAAGTCATGCACTATTTTAATCCTAACGAGGTTCCATTGCACCATGAAGAGAAGAAAAGTGCTTCATTTAGTCTTTCAACAGGTTATTGTGAAGAGTCCTTGCCAGATCACTCCTCAGAGGCAGCAGTCAATGCAAATTTCCACCTCTGAGATGAGTCCTGTCTCGTGTAATCGGCCATTAGCAAGCTGTAATGGTGAGTAGAACACAAGGAATCGTCACGAACATGCTGAGATATTGCAGCAAGTGCCGTAGATACTGCCCGTTGATAAATCGACTATTTGTTGACGATGTGCCGCTTTACGAAGACCCGGTCATTTTTAGGCGGGCCGGCGAGCGTGGCATTCAGGTGGCGCGACCCACGAAATTCCTTCTCCGCTCGGAAAACATCACTCAGATTGTGTGAGTTTCTTGCGTGTTTCGCGCTACTTCTTTATTGAATGTAAGTTCTACGTCGGTCGAAGATCCGAAATTTGCCACGAAAGTTTGCCCAAGTGCTACCAACCACCTTGAAAACAGATTCTTACCTCGAAAATCGTTTCTGGCATTTCAGGTAGACAGAATTTCCCAGCTTTATCACCCACTGGGACGGAGGCACAAACGTAGGCCAAACACCCTAAAAAGCCAGCAACTCCCTTTTTTTGAAGGCTTTCTTCTCGGCGAACAAAAGCTGAGCATTAGCCGTCTCCGGAAAATGATCAAGGTTTACCACAAGTGAGCTGGAATTGTTGCGTAGTGTTTGGCGAGAATAGCTCACTGATTGAATTTCGCATGTCTTCAGATGCAAATCACAACCTACTGGAGGTGTAAACGAGTTTATTGTCTATTTCGGGACATCCTACGTATACGTATTGAATTAGCATGGTGAGAAAACGAGTCAGCTTGGGATTCATACTGCACAAATATTTAGAAAAGCAGGTAAAAATTGTCTTCACAGAAATTTGTGTGAAACTGATGGTAGTGCACTTGAAGTATTTCCACTCAATTACGGTCACAATGAAGTCGACGAATCAATACAAATTCCTTCGCGTAGGGTGTATATTAATAGTATCACGAAGTATTGGGGAACAATACAGTTTCCATGGAAAGAACTATCTCAAAGACCACAACTCTTTCAGTAATCTTGCATTTATGAGATCCTACAAACTCAGGGTTCTGCACGGGAGATTTCTGGATGAATTCCGGCTGAATCTCGCAAAAACTGTGCAGTGCTACAACACAGACCGTGGATTTCGGTTAAACTCTAGACAAAATAAGTGTCTTTTTCGTTTAAATTGGAAGTAAGTTCATGGTGGGTGATAGTTCCCATCTCTCCACTGTCTCAATCCAAACAGGTCTTACCGGAAAATAATAATCGTAGCGGTACAAAATGAGATTCTAAGCAGATAATATATCTTTTGTTTTTTTAGGAATAAATTGTAGGAAAATGCCATGCGAGCGAAATTGTAAGGGCACCAGCGTCTGGACTGAAAACCCATGAGGATGCATATGAAGCACCAAAACGAACCGGAAGAAACAGCACAGAACACGCACGCATTAGGATTACTAGGACACGGGAGGGCTCAATACGACACAAGCTTTGTTTTCATGGATTATTTGAAAGGAAGTGCTCATAAGGCTTAGGTAAGACTACAACTGGCGTAGAACTACGTACAACCATTGAGATCAATACTTTTTCTATGAATAGAATATGAATAAGGCCCCAGGATCATCCGGGTTGGAATTTGTGAAATGGTATCCAGCGGAGTTGTTTTGATAGCCTGACTCCGCTTGGTTATGCACTCACGAATCACATATCTGACTATGAAGTGTGGGCAAAGAAAGAAAAGGTCGTTTGAGTCCAGTCCTGCAATGTCCTGTGAGATTTACAACGGCATCTATAGGTGCAGAACACTCTCACCTGTACAACCATGAAACTTGGATGTCGAGCTAAAAAGAAATGAATGCTTGGAAAGTGCTCAACGAAAAACAAAGGCAATTTGTGGTAGATGCATGTGCCAGCGCAGGTCAGACTCACACATCTATGTGGGAGGGGTATCTCCATGAAGACCGGCCAGTACAGCAATATACGCCGTGAATGGAGAATACGGCGTGGCCGCATCATATAAGTGTAAGGATGTGAGTCTTCTGAGCTGCACCAGGGCTACAACTGGGCACGAGAGTTTATCGCAAGCATCTGTGTAGTATAAGTTGCCTCGAAGACACAACTATGGATCTTCACTCCAGTGCCCAAAAACCAGACTTCTAGAGTTAACCTGTCAAATAATTGCAGGAAAATGAACTTCGGCGAATCAAATACATAGCTAGTAGGCGTAGCCCACACCAAAAATACAAAGTCGCAAAAAAAACTATGAAAAGACGCTCATGATCACACATATTTTTGATGGGGAATATAGATGACAGCAGATGATGATGATCCGGCCACATGGAGAGGAAGTATGACACGACATATTTCAGAACTGTGACATCACTGTATAAATAAACAATGCCTTGATATCGCAGATATTTCAAGCGACAATTCCCCAATTTGTGCCCTTTTGCTGCATGATTTGTGTAAATAGCAAGTGCACCAGGGGTAATTGATGCTATACTTTCGTCCATATGGAATGGCATTGTGTACTTCTGTTACACTTTGTTTCAAGTGCTTGAGGCGCCTTTGCAGAACAATGTGGAGCGCAACACATGAGTGTGCATACGAGAAACCTGGTGCGAATTCAGCGCAGAAATCCAATTTGCTCATGCTTCGAATCGAAAACAACACCAAATGAAGGAAGCTGAGCAACAATGACTTCGGAGAAAATACCACTGGAATTCACTATAAATGGCAAGTGCAGTAGGGTTATTAATGTTATATTTTCATTCGAACGTACGCTTGCAGAAGATTCTTTTACGGTGGTAGGGACGTCCATGAACAGAGGGACCACAGAGATGCTGGTCTGGCTTTGGTTCATTCAACATCTCTCTTCGTTCAAAGTTCTATTTGGCGGATACGGTTGTCTTCCCTGGGTTCGGAGAAGCAAGAGCAGAGCACGGTGCTTGGAGTTTCCCGCTCTAATAAGTTGGGGCACAGACATTCGAAACGTAGTGCCTGTACGCTGCTGGACTGATTCACCATCTAAACATTGTCTTTCTTTTAAGAAAATCATCCTTCTACGCGGATTTATCCGTTCTAGGGCAGGTGCATAAGTAATTTTCGGCCATCCTCTACGACTGCTGTAACAAAAAGAGGGTTCCTGGATGGGATTCATGAACGCATAACCAATCGAAACCAGATAAGTAAACCAGTTTTTGTGCCCTGCTTCTCTTAGCATTTCGTACATAATCTATATAATAACCAGGCACTCTAACCATTTTTGGTTTGCTTGGTCTCCGGCCGTGAGTGCAGTACAGGCGAAGACCCTTACGTCATCTATGAATTGCACTTGATTGCATATTCATATCATGCCTGATTGTTTGAACAAGCAGCTTCATTTGCAGCAGCAAAAGTACACAAAGACATAGGCCCCTCCACTAGAAGTGTAGCTGGAGACTGACTGAAGATTTTTAGCTGGATTTGCGCCTGTATGCCCTTGACGGCAATGTGATTAACAAATTTCCACAAAAACAACCTAACTATCTATCCACGCTTAGCTCCGATTAGCGAAACTTGCTAATTTCAGTATTTTCTGGTAAAAGGCAATGCTCTTTCAATAGAAATCTCAATAGGAGAAATTAGACCGTTTAGGACATAATAGCACAGCCCCGAGTATGCTCCAGGAGAAAAAAAAACAATAGTTGAGCCACATGTGCACATATTTATTGGTGAGAGGTAATAATTTTGCTGCAAACAGAGTTCAAGCACCCACATGCTTTGCCAATAGATAGCCATTAATTTCCCTGTACGAATGACCGATTCTATGCCGGATTTATCTGGGTAGAAGCAGAAATTTGTTGGGGTCTCGAGAAGTTCTTGAGGCGAGCCGCTTTTTCTTGGAAATGCATTTCGTTGAGAATACGTACAAGGATTTAATAAAGTACTGTGGGTTTGTTCAAATATAATACTATTGAAGATTAGTGCATATATTTCTCATTTGAGATGGATTAGTAAATGGAGGTAGGTGTTGACACAAAATGTAGGGAATGAGATAGCACAGACTAGAAGATTTCGCGGAGAAGAAAATCATACCATTCACTGATGTAATATTGGCCAAAAGATTACTTACCCAACTATCCCCTTCTTTCTATTGAATCATCTAGAAATTCCTTCAAAGAAAAGAAGAAGGAAAAAAAGGAGAACGACTTCTAAAAAGTTGATCGGCAAAGTATGTATGTTAGGTTATTCAGAAATTTCCTAAAATGATTCAAGAATTAAGACCTTATACAACCTACCGAAAATGATGAAGAAACAGACATACAATACCCGCACCAAGTTTGTTAAAAATGAACATTCAGAACGCGAATTTGCGTTCTTTTCGTTCCAGGGCGATAACTCGTCGTAACAAAACGATTCACAGACCAAACCAGGGGTCGGAAGCAGCAATGGAGTGGGCTAGCATATTCCATGGAACCAGCTCTAAATTTCGATTCTGAACATTGAAATTCCAGAGTCATTTCTAGTGCTCCGATCATGCCGCGCATCAAAGTATGTCGCGCGCTATGTGCGGCAAGGCCGCGGCAGAATAAAAACCTTGCGAATTTCGTTGTTGAAAATCATAATTTAGCGCTGGTTCCATGAAGTATGGTAGCCCACCCCATTGCCGTTTTCGACCCCTGGTTTGGTCTGTGAATCGCTTTATTACGGTTAGCTATAACCCTAGAACGACAAGAACGCGAATCCGCGTTCTATTATAGATGTTCATTTTTGACAAACTTAGTGCGGGTACTGTAAACATACGCTTTCTCCCGAGATGCGTCCACGTCTCCTAGCTGGTTCTTGCTCAAGTACTTGTAGAATTCGGGTGATCATAGCAAATGAAAGGGGCACAGATGGATCCTAGCAGCCATTTTTGAAGGAAAAGCATAAAGGAAAATTCGATACGTTGATGAAGCAAGCGCACGAAAATTGTGCACTAAGTACGAATGAAGTCTCTTGTGGCAAGTTGTTTAATGCTGTCATCCATGCAAATTGAACAAATCAGTGCGAAAAATGTTCTTCAAGCTTGCTCCTAAACGACAGACATAATCACCACTACAACCGCGGAATTATCTTGCTAAACCACGAGAAAGGACGTATCCCGCTTGGGCCACTAGCGCTCCACAGGAAGGATTTTCTCATGACCCTACAGGGCATCCGTAAAGGAGTAAACATCCGCCATCTCGGACCAGACGTGCGAGCGGCTGAAAACCGCTCGCAAGAAAGCTGCGAAGGTCACTGCGAAGCGTAATTTGGCATTTTGCCAATTTTGAACAGCTGGTGGCGCACCAAAAAAAAAACTGGAACTGCGGCTTTTTTCGCAGCGGTTTTTGGCAGAAATTGGAAGGCAAAAGAGGTTTTTCTTACGCAATTATGAATCCCAGATTCCTGCAGCATCGATGATGGGCCTGCATCTCACATTCAACGTATCCACCACCGAGGAACTCGAAAAATTGGTGGGAAACAATTTAAAAAATGAAAAACAAAATAGTATTTAACAATGGTGGGAAACTTTATCCATCTAGAGAAGGTATCCAACCAGGTGAGTGAATACAGTCGCAGAAATATGCGAAAATCAGATAGGAATAGCGGAAATTTTTAAATAGCAGCTCCTGCAGACGAAAAATTGCATCATGCAACGGCCATCGAATGATGGCGAGTCAATCGCAGCGGCCTAGGCCCATAACGCATTCGCGCATACGTTGGACCCTTGATCTACTAAGACGCCCGGACAATGGCCTGGCGCTCGCGCGCTGAGCTGCAACGCGACGTTTACTCCGGGGTGAATGCCGTGTACAAGATGAAGAAAAATTTGGCGCGCCTAAGCAAAAGCATCTCGTTTGGAAGTACTTTCTCTCTGGAAAATTCCGTAAGGATGATTGTTACTGAAAGATCTATCAACTAAAAGTGGATACTAGGTCACTTGTTAATGACCAATAGTTCTTTCAACACAGGCGAGCAAGGAAATAAGGCACGGAAAACGAGAGATTCACCAGATAACGTCACCTTAATTATTTTGATTGATGAGAACCCTTTTTATGCTGTCAATAGGTCACATCTGTTCTGTCGCATGCAATGCACATGAACATGTAGTGCTCCGAGTTGCAGATGAAATGCACTTCCTCTATAGCTATTCTCCAAAAGTAGGATGGCTATTAAGGACAATGAGGGCCATTGTCGAGAATAGGATGATCATTCTCCAAAAACAGGATGGCATGTGCAGAAGACATGGAGAGGAGGGAGAAGGCTATTTGTACTCATCAAAATGACTCAAAGGGCAAGCTTGACATATGTGGGCGATGCATGACGACTCGTTATGAATAGCTGCAACGAAACCCCTAATTGTGGAATATGAACAGCCGCTAAAGTATACATACCTTTTTTGTGAATCAATGGCAACTCTGCTAGATGGCTTTGCCATAATACATTTTGAAGGTTGGAGCAAAGTGAAATATGCAGTGAGAGGCAATACAAGAAAGTAGAATGAAGAAAGCAATAGGTGGTATGATCAAAACACTACCAATTATATACGGTGAAAATAGGATAATAATGAGAGAAAACAAAGGAAAAGAAGTGTAAGATAAGGACTTTTGTACAAGGTTTCGGGGCTTTGAACTAGACAGATAGTGCAGCTTCCCTGGTGCCCCGAGTCCTTGGACTCTTTCACAGTAGTTCTCCACGAGAATTTCTAAAAGTACTCTTAAAGAAAAGATGAAAAATATTGAGCATGAAAGAGAAACAGGAAAGAAGAGAGTGGAGCTTCTGTTTTGGGGAAATAATGAAAGGGACCGAGATGTTTTTCTTTGGACCTACATATTTAAGCTAAGCAACGGCGATCTATTCCTGGCTAAGCTGGTCTACCTATTGTTGACGAACTATACTATCCTGCTCAGATTAATAGTGATTTATTCCGATTCGAAACAGAGGCTGAATTTTTAAAAGACCTGCCAGTTTTACAATCAAGGCTCTGTTCCCTATAACTCTCGGTTAGTTAGAACAGTAATGTCATTATGACTTATGTGAAATCTGAGAACATAGTACAGGCTCAGTTAATTCTAATAATCTCATTAAGCGCTCGTTTTTTTTATGATGAATTCGGGAACATTCGAGATATAGTTGGGATAACGAAAAACAATGAAGTCGTAACCATTCGTCTAATTATACAGTGCGTGTCAAAACTTTACGCCCACCCTAAAAATTCGTCGTTTCGGGCAAGGATCAAGATTTCTTGAGTAATGACGTTCACTATCGTTTTCAGCGTGCTTGAAAACCCCAGAAACTTTCACCAAGTCTTTTCTAGGTGATCTTCTAATTTTTTATTAGTTTTTGAAAGGAAAATGCCGCGGTTCAAAACTTTACGCCCACCCTTGAAAATGTCGGTTACGGAGGAGAGTAATCGCGAATAAGCAGGGAAAAGATACAAACTGATGTAGTAGCGCTCAAGAAGACTTTAGGTAACCTTATGGAGCAGTCAAAATCAGTGCCGAAGGTATTTTACATGTCACTGACTGAGCAAACTCTCCCCCGAACAATTGTGAAGAAAACAAAAATTTTTTAAAAGACTTTGGGTGGTCGTAGACACTTAGCTGATATTTCCATGAATAATCTTAATACGCATAGATGGAAAAGGGAACACTAGAACACATTTCAAGGTCGACACGACGGCCATATCACCCGTCAGGTCCTTCTCCTTCACAGTGTCGACCGAGAAAATCAGCATTAAATCCCCGCTAACTGTTTTGAAATTGACCAGTCTCTTCGCATATCAGCATTTGAGGGCATTTGAAACAATAACACAACGCCTATTCTCCGGCGGACGCCACAAAACCCTTGGGGTCGAATGATTTTACTAGGCACAACTTGAATAGCATGTAGGCTTGGGCGGCATTTTTCATAGTGTCTATTAACATGCAAAATGTCACTCATAACTTTGAATGCGCTGTTCACTGATGGGAGTAGAGGACAGGCAATGATTTTCTAGACCGAATCTTGTATTGCTGTAGAAATTAATGAGGGAAATGGGAGGTTTCTTTTTGCCGCAACTTTGGCGGTTGATCATCGATGGTCAGTACAGACAACTAACATCGGAATTGCGCAGATAGGATTCCGATGGACTCAGCTATTCATAGCAGTGCTCTACAAAGGCCTTTGCTCTCATATTTTCTCTAACACAGCGTCCACAACTCCGCCAGGATCACGACTTGGGGCTTCTTTCTCGGCCGACACTGTGGTCGAAGAGGACCAGACGGAAGATATGGCCGTCGTGTCGACCTTGAAATGTGTTCTTGTGTGTCCTCTCCCATCTATGCGTATTAAGATTATTCATCGAAATATCAGCTAAGTGTCTGAGACTACCCAAAGTCTTTAAAAAATTTTGTTCTGTTCACACTTGTTCGGGGGAGAGTTTGCTCAGTCAGTGATAGGTAAAATACCTTAGGCATTGATTTTGACTGCTCCATAAGGTTACCTAAAGTCTTCTTGAGCGCTACTACATCAGTTTGTATCATTTCCCTGCTTATTCGCAATTCCTCTCCTCCGTAATCGACATTTTCAAGGGTGGGCGTAAAGTTTTGAACCGCGGCACTTTCCTTTCAAAAACTATTAAAAAATTAGAGGATCACCTAGAAAAGCTTGGTGGAAGTTTTTGGGGTTTTCAAGCACGCTGAAAACGATAGTGAACGCCATTACTCGAGAAAACTTGATCCTTGTCCGAAACGACGAATTTTTAGGGTGGGTTTTGACACAAGTTTTGACACGCACTGTATAACCGTGGCCAAACCACCACGTTAGGAAGTTGAAAAATGACTATACGTGTAAATCTCGGTAGTGTTTCCAACCTTATTCCTTGGTAGTAGAAGGGTAGCGGGATAGACGGCTCCTACTTCAACGACTTTTTTGGTGAGGATATTCTCCAGCAGTATTCAAGGAAGATACATTTGTTCACTCAAATTTTGCCCCAACTTGTCGTTTGTTTTGTGAGTTTTCTGAATCCAATAGCACATATTGGCTGAATAAAACGCAAGAATGGCTGTGCATGTAATGGAATACCAGTCGCATGCAATGCAAAAACCAGATGAATAGAAGCAAAAGCGATAATTATCGAACAAGTGTGTAATAGGATCTTCTGAGGGTTAATGTGACTATTGCCCTTATTCAGCTCGAGAAATCAGCACAGCTCGAAGATCTGATCTAGGCCTACCCAAATTCGAAAGAAGGGCTAACCGGACGGAGAGCCGGGTTATGTCCGTGAAAAATATAACGAAGTATATGAAGAATATAGAGCAAGCCCAGCATCTTGTCTAGTCCTGTGTTCATAGACGGAACGTTAGGCCCATAGAAAATTGAATATCCTAAGACCCACGCACTATCAAAAAAATGTACAGATCAGCAAGAAGCCTCTATGTCAGCTATAAAGAAATTAAGCAGAGGAAATGGTTCATAATCAGCCTGATTTTCTGTGCTTTCCTGCTAGAGCCAAATAGATTTGCATTCCAACCGTAGTGAAAATTAATCGTGATGAACACTGCAGTGGCATGTCAACAATGTATTCATGTGCATATGGATACGACGTATATTTATTCACATACGGCAAAGGATGAGCGTCACCGATGGCGTAGATAATGAGGCTCATTTCCCTCTTCTCCTAATATATCATTCGCTGAAAAATGTGCACGACATCTATATTTCGAACCAGCAAAGAGCACATCCCACAAATTTGATCTTTGATTTCATTGGATTAACATAAATCGGTCTAACAAAAATTGACATTTCTTGGAAAAGGCCATCACTGCGCTGTGTTGCATCATGATGGGAACCGTGGTGGCACAGCTGTTGCACAACTTGTGCATTCAAAGCCTTTTCACTCCTCTCAGAGCTCCCGTTCATGAGCAACTCCCCGAAATGCATATACATACATTTGAATGAGATGAATGAGAATGAGCATGAGTTTAATGTGAAGAGTGGGAGGAAGTTCTAACTGCACCAATCCCACAAAGCAAGCACTGTCCAATTTCCCGTCATCGTGCAACACATCGTTCACCGTGTGGAGGTAAGTTGTGAGTTACACTAGATGGGTCGAAGTAAATATTCTTATCTACATATTGCCGTCAGTAGTGAGACGAGTGCAGAAATTCGCAGCATTTGTACATCTTCCGCTACAACATTATCAGTCTTCAGACATACTGTGTTCCGGTATATAGAATTTGTGTCAACGATAGACCATGGCTACGTTGCCCCCTTTGCTCATGTGGCTTTTTAGATTTTTTTCCAGTTCGATTTCTAATTCTGCTTGACATTGCTCATTTTGTTGTTTTGTTCATCATAATGCGTTTTTCATATTCTCGAGAGCATAAGCTCAAGCAAAGCACTGTATCCCTAAGTAGCAGTGGCGGACGCAGAAAGTGGGCTCGAGGGGGAGAGGGGCGTGGGAAAAAAATTGGGTCTACGCCGTTTCGGGGACCCAGACGGAAAATAAAAATAATAAAAATATTAATTATAGTAGTGAAACAAAAAAATAAATAAAAATTATATCAAAAATAATAATAAAAATAAACAATTGAAAATAGACTAGTAAAGGATTTTCATCTGTATTGTGAAGCAATTTCGAAAATTTAACGACCCTTTCTCAGGAAGGTGCCCCCCCCCCTGCTACCGCCACTGCTGAGAAGAAGTATCAATGACTTCTCCCGGGAACCTAATGGAAATATTCGATTTTTGAAAAGTTCTGAAAAGCAGGGCCTCAAAATCGTTCCAACCATGGCAACAAAGGTTTTTCTTTTTCTCGGAGTTCAAGCTCCTTCTTCTTCAGAATATGTGAGGACCTCATAAATTTCACAGATGCAGCCCCGTGCAGTGTAGCCTTCGTGAATTTAATTTCCTCGAACTAATTTATTGAAGCCTTTGCAAAATTCTGAAACGTTCCGTGATGGTCTTCCCAAAGTTGAATTTTATTGGTGAAGCGTTGGTAGGAAGTAAGGCATAGTGATCGTATGGTAAAAGTAAGTGATAAAAAGTACTAAATATTATTAAGAGAACCGGCACGCTTTTTGCCATAGCAAGGCTCAGAAACTAATCCACGTACAAATACATATCTTTGCCTATTCGATTTGGGACAACGGAAAACCTTCAAGTGCTTCCTCTCCGAAAGATGTGCAAGTTTGAGAAGGAAGATCTGAGCCTCATCCTCAAACTTTTTAACGAGCGCAAAAATGGAAAGGGCGGAATTTACGGCTACACACCACTTCTCAGACAAGCTTATTATGCATTATGTTATGAATAAACCGACTTTTGCAACTTGCATGTCGAACCCAATCAAATGAATAAGCTTGCAGAGGACTTCAACTGCACCCATAAAAACATTGCGTGACCTCCACAGCCCCATGAAAATATGATATTTTGTATAAATACAGCTCCAGATTTTCGTGAACATTGTATGAACAACCACCCAACTTGTGCCAGAGTCGAGTCGACATTTTCCGAAACACCAACATATATTTCGGAAAAGAACCCACGAATTGTTACAGCGCTCGGTCAGTGACGATGAGAAGTGGGTATTGTGTGCGAAGCATTCTCACTTCTCTAACTGCTCTGTCCTGGGAAATCCGGAGCTTAAGAATGTCGAATTGCAGCAAGCGAAGGTAAGGTAACACAGAGTACAGAGTTATTTGGCGGCACTGGGAAGCAGTGGCGGACGCACAAGGGGCGTCCCCCCACCCGAGAGTGAGTGGCCAAATTTTTGAAATCACTTTACAAAACAAATAAAAAATCTTCCCTCGGACTAGTAATAGTTACTAGTTTAGCATGCAATGATTCTTCTGTGCCACGCAGGTTATTCATAGTTAGTTTAGCAATACATCAAGAGTGATATTCACGCTTATTCGGCTAACGTTTTGGCGTCGTCGCCTTCTTCAGAGCTTGGAAAGTCAATAACATATGCAATCTACCTCCTCAAACGCCTTATCACGTTACTAGATACGATTTGACAAAAAATATACCAGGAACAATCTCAAAAGAGCAAAAACCACAAGCTCATCTTTGTAGTCGTTGTGCCGCGATGTAAGCGGACCACCGTGCAAGAGTAACGCCGCTACTACATGGTAGTAAGATGTTGCCCCACGCATCCGACCCCGTAGATCAAAACCCGCAGGGGTCTTGGTACGGCGCCAGCTCGTTGGTTACAGCGATGCACTCAACCTTCCTATTAATTTTTGGATTTCTAGCCATAATCCAAAGCGCATGTAATGTTTTGCGTGCTAGTGTTCCGCGTTCGTGCAACAGGATCGTAACAGCTATGGCGAATAGAGCATTTTCATGACATTGCCTGTGATGGGCACCAAGAGGAGTGTCTATGTTTATTCTAACACCTAACACCTGGTGTAAAATATAATGGCCAATTTTATTCCTTCGGTAAAACTGCGTAATTAATTGGAGCTGTTTCTTGTACGTAATTAATTGGAGCTGTTACTTGTACCAAGTAGGCTCCGTTGTAGGCACAGAAGATTTTTCTAGGTTGAACACAATGTCGATACAGTATGAACCACTCCTCTGCTTCTATTTCAAAAATCCAAAAAAAAGGAAGCTTCACGAGGTGGACGAGCTGAGGTCTCCAGACACAACAAAACGCACAGTTTTCCAATTCATGGGTTCCGCGTGACAAGTGCCTAGGCGAGACATGTGACTTGAAAAAGCTTGCTTATTTATGCTCACCCACCATAGAGAAGTCAGCACTCCACGAAAGAGCAACGTAAAGTCAGCAACAACCCAGCAAAAATGCGGTCTGTCACTAGATAGTGCTAACTGTAATAGAGATAATCTCTGCAGTGTGAAACTGACTGCAGATTATCCTCTAAGCAAAGGCCAACATTCGGAAAGGTGAACATAATATTTATCTTTACAAATGCTGCTCATACATGGTATTGGATGGGTGGTTCGTTTCCGTAGTCCTGGAAAATGATGGAATGAGGTGGAGAGCATTATACCAATATAATGTACCCCGTAATTCAGAGGCGAACTATGCATGTTCGAATTTCCAAGAGGGCATCGATCGAATAAATAAAGATCGGAAGAGGGGACGAGTTGTTGCATTTGTAGGACTCTTTTCGATTATATGAAGCTATAAAGATTGGGCAGATTCACTGAGTGACACTCAATAGGTGTAGTGTTGAAAGTTCATTTGTTTTCCATCCAAAAAAATGAAGCATCAAACGGAAAGAACATAATCGGAACCGGTGCCAAAAATCGCAGATCCAATCTGAAACTCCTTACCCGAGATCCAAATTCTATGTACATATATATCCAGAAAGCAAAATGGCATGGTTGGTGCTACCATGGCTCGGATCCATCACTGGAAAGATGGATAACCTCATAAATTCAGGTATGATAGCCCATGCTTAGGAGCTGGGTAAAAGCAAAATTTCGATGCAAAAAAGATTTATTCAGTATGGGTAGCGCTGCCCCTAATTACGACCAACAAATCATCCTCGAAGTACTGAATTATAGGGCATTTACAGTCTGAGTAGAGTTTACCAGCAGCTCAACGTCATCTATACTTTACCCATACTTTTACGTCGTTGCGTATGGATAAACACTTTGATGAGTGCCAGGTAATGTGGGAGTTAACATTTACCCCGGGTAATCTATATGATGCATCCCAATGGGCCTTACTGAACTGCTTAATCTCAAGAGGAGAGAATTTGTCATAGATCTTTGGCAGAGTTGTAATTCGTGCTGTTTCCTACTTTTGTGGCTAGACAAAAAACGGACAAAATCAGTTTTTCATCGTTCTTTCTACACTGGTTCGTTGTCAGACAATTTCTGAAGAGTTGCATTGGGAACATTGGATATAAGAGACAGTCGTGTTAGATCCTCTCAACAGTACATTTCGTAGAAATTTTTGAACACGAGTTCTAATTCTTTGCGGAAAATGATGTAATCTCAGATACATACGAGGATTTCCAGAGTGAGCAAGCAGTATAATTGAATGGCTGACCGAATAACAAGATTGTAACAGATTTCTCACTACGATTCGGGGTCCAACTTACCTTTTTAATCAACAGTACGACGACAAATGGGATCCACAATTAATTTTCTTTTCTTGGCTGTGGTTACGAAAAAAGGACTTCCTAAACTTCACTGGAAGAAGATGCAAGGCGGGCCAGATCCCAAAGGGAGCAATTGTAGCACCTTCTCTTGAAAGAGCCGTCAAAACAAGCCACCATGCTTAATCTGGCCTCAGGAATCAGCGTGGGCAGCGTAGTGGGCGGAGCCCTGGACGCGTGACGTCAGTGGTCTATATTCAGTGGTAGTTTTATGATGGTTTAATTACCTAAATTCATAAACATGTAAACCTCGAGCCGCTCAGGTGCGGGAAGAATGTGCAGACAAGCAGACATGCTAGCAAGGACCAAATTGACAGGAGATCATGGGCTTTTGCTATTTTTGATGTGTTTTTTTTTCTGCAGTTGTATAGCGTTCCCTCACTGCTGATAAGTCCCGGGGAAGGTCATGTCTAGTAATCTGCGTCTAGTTTACGTTCAGAGGCAGGACTCAAATGGATGTCAAGTGCAATGTTTTCTTTTTCCTTCTTTCTTATTATATACTTGGTACTAAAACATCTTCTGAAGCGTTAAACATCCGTGAACTGGCCGTCACCCGTGTGATGTGCCCCACGAGTGGAAAAGTGGTCCAAAATTAGTTGCGATATGGCTGACGTCATGAAAAGAAGGACTATGAGGGACGCAGATACGTTTGCAGCTCATGTGGAAAAATCGCCTTTTACCCATATGTTTTAGGCCGTAAAGCAGATCTGTGGTTTCTGAAGAAAAAAGCCGGTGGTCAGCAGTGCATGAGGCTAAGTCTCTTCCAGATGGGTAAACATTGTCCTAACATGTTAATCCCCCGCAAAACGTAAGCATTAAAGATTGCGTCATGTGAACAAAGGAGGGGTTACTTTGATTGAGACCACTACGGGGCTTTTGCAGCTACGGTGAAACCAAAGAAATCTCTTGTTTTTAGTTTTGCTCTGCGTGGAATGAAACAAAGTGCTCCTTTGTTCCAGGACAACGCTTTCCTTGTACCCATATTTTGTGAGCCAATGCACAACCGCTTTAATTTCGATGTAATACCTTCCATCGCTCCCATTTAGTTATATTTTACTTGGAAGCGGAGAAAATGAACGTTGTGTCACACACAACTCCAGAACGTGTGGTCTAACTAAAAAAATCGAAGAAACCTTTGAGTACTGGTTTCGATGCTCCCTAAAGCCCTGACTGAAGGCACATCGCCCTGTTCTACAGTACTTAAGCAATTTTCCGAAATATACATCATTGGGATTACCCAGAGAAACCATGTTAACACCGTCCTTCCGTTAACACATTTACCCCGGGAAATCTTAATGCATGCAGGACATGAGCAAAAAATTTAGTCTTATGTACCTAATAATGTTTGCAAGATGTAATAAGAAACCTGTATAAGCAACCTCTGAGGGCCACTTCGTTCTGGATCCATTCCAATTTGGAATTTTTCCATGGCTTCAATTTCCATGGCTTTTTTCGACACCAATTTTTTAATACGATCGATCCAGCGATTTAGTTTGGAGATTAAGAAGGATCATTAAATGTATGTATGGCATGACGGATGATTGATGGGCGGATAAGTGGTGCAGAACATAATGGAGTTACTTCCCAGTACAGAGAAAAACGAAGCCATCCTAAAAGCCTATTGGGTAGCGGAAACGAGCCTTTTTTCCCTTTTATTTTACGCAGTTCACAAATCACACTCAAACATATTGATTGGCAAACAAATACTCTAGTGAGAAAAATTTTCCATGAGGAAAATTCGATAGAAGATGGTTATCGCGGATGCATGGCGTGATCCTTGGTTTATTGTCCCTTCATATTGGCAGAGGCCACGAGTAAGCTTTCAAATGTCACTCCTTGCACTTTTCGAGCAATTGAAAAAGAGTCTTTTCGAAAGTACTGTAGATTTTGCATGCCAAGTCACATATGTATGTAATGTAATCATGTGAATAGCTTAATGTAGTGATGCAACGTGTCACATGAATTCACGCCTTTAGAGAAATATTCTGCGGCGAAAAGATTCCTGAACGAAGCGCTTCTTTTTGGATCAGAGATGTTCTACCTAGAACTTGGTACTCCTTTGACCACATATTTTAACAGGAAAAATTCCCAGAAAAAGAAGGAATAGTGAAAGATCACACCACCGTTGGTAATTTATCCTCCAACGCTTCACGCTGGCGATGTGTTAAGCATGTCGCAGCTAGAAGCCGTTTTTTGCTCAGCCACTTACTGGGATGTCCTTAGATATTCATTTGATAAGTCGTAACGAGGAAGAGAAAGAAGGGAACGTATAAGACAATGGAGGAAAAAGGGAAAAGACACCACTCATCAATCTTGTTAAGTTAACAAACCACGCACAGCTTCATAGATGTCGCCACAGAAGCAACGCCGGCTTGATGTGTGTTCAGATAAAAGCAGAATGAATATGGCGGAAATGAGCAGACGTGTGTGCACAACTACAACTAACACGGAAAAACAGCGAAGTGGCGATCGTATCGAAGATTTTTGCTCGCTAAACTGCATCAGAAATTGGTCGTTTAGCAAGCATTAATTCCCATCATATGCAAATCTGTTCAAGCCCTGGTTCTGAGAAGTCTGAGGTGCCAAACGTTTCCAGAATAATCGTTTAGAATGCTAGAAAGGATAGATAGATGTAGAAAGCTAGAAAGGATAGATAGATGTAGTAGATCCCAGTGGTATGACTACGCGCCACAAACCATAGAGGAGCAAGAGTGGTCATACGATGAAATGTGTAGATGCGCAGCGGATCAGAGTGCCAAGACGAAGATGATGGGTTGAAGGATCCCAATCACCAGGATCTCCTATATAAGTATGCCTAATGCAAGCAGACAAACGTTTCTCGCTAGTTCCTTTTGAATTATTCCTACAACACTAGCCTGGTGGATCTCTACAATGGAGCATACGTACTCTACTGTTATTAGTTCAACCTCTCTGCTAACTGCACAAGAGGCTGGATTTCGACTGATCTATCAAAATTCAGATTTTGAAGCTTATTTCGCAAGAAGTTTATTCTTTTCTTCTTCTTTCTTTTTTCTTCTTTTTTTTTTAAAGATGCTAAAGTGACAACCTAGCCCACCTTAACAAAGAGCTGCAGAGGTTGATTGGACTAATATATTGGCCTGAGGAAATATAAACAGTTTGAGAAGGAAATAAAATTCCCTGTCATGACAACAGCCACATCCGGAAGATATTCTTTTCAATAATTCCAATCTCTCATACAAGCAATAAATGCTCTCCTTTGAGAGTTCGGTTAGCTGTGGGCGAAAATGGCCACACATCCAAATCTTGGTTCTGTCGAGCTTTTTGATATAGTTTCGCTTCTGAGAAATCAATGGCTTATCAAGCCTATGAGGCGGTGATTTGAAAATTCGAATTCGGATGCGGGCGTAGTCAAAAGATTGATTGGTATCCACAACTTCGGTTTAGTTACCCAGGTTCAGCAGATGTATTCTCAGAGTCGATTTTTGCATGGATGTGGTCGACTGGCAAAACTCTCTCTCTCCCTCTCTCTCTGATGACATCACATAAATTTTGTTGCAATTCTGCCAGTGATGTCCTTTGTCTAAGGGTCTAAGGTTGTACAACATGCAGAAGGGAATTAAATAGGAAGTTGAACAAAACTGAGCAAATCATAAATCATTAAACGCGCTCTGGATCGCTATCGCCAAAAGCTTACTTTGGTGTTGCTGTCGAGAAATAAGATCATCGTGACAGCGGACATTTATATCTCCTCAGCCTAACAGATTGGGATGAGTTATGATATAAAATTATGTTTTCACAAAAAAAGGCCAGAAGAAATGGATCCCAGAAGCCATTTCTGCGACATTCGAAACACAACAGGACCACCAAGCAGAACTCAAGAGCGTCACTTGAATGAGTTTTTGAACATTCTAACAAGAAACTTTCCGGACAAGACAAAACGAAATTTCTCACGGCTTTTCACGAACGTGAGAAAATTACGATAATCAGACGCTGAAAAACGTTGACTCGCCAAAGGGATCCCATGCTTCTGTTAGTTGTCTTACCCAAAATCCTGATAGCTAACTACATCTGCTCGTTTCTTCACCAAATGTATCTCGGCTACGTTACACATGCTTAATGGGATTTTTCTTGGGCAAATCTGAAAACTGCAACAAATCAGGGCAAAGAAAAAGAAGACATTGATTGCTGCGGAGAAGAGATGACTTATTACCCGGGATTGCCGACTAGGCACACCACTGCGCAAAAACCAACTAAACATTTCCGGGCGGACATTTCTTTGTGATGAAGCTATTTTGTAATAACACAACGATGGTGCTAGGGTGGTCAATGTGCAGAAATATTTAGATGAAAATCCATCCGGAATACAAGAAAAAAATTAAAAAATTCCGGAAGGATCAGAGCTCTAAACCTGTAACAATGCAGTGCATAATTAGGAGCAAAGGCGAACACTACTTATCCCTTGCTCTAAAGAATTTCTGCATCCTCGATTAGAAAATCGATACCGTGGGATCCGAAATTATTCAAGATTTCAGCATTATTTCTCAATTCAAAAGCGGACTTTAGTGACTTTACTTTATTGAGAGTTGCTCAAGTGAATTCGTTCCAATGGGACAACATTTTCATATATTTACCAAAACTAATGGACATGCAGTAAGCGTCAATGGTGATGAATTTCTCGTGGCCTCGATAATCACGCAGCGCGACCGTGTTGTTTGCGCTAGAGTGCTCTCCGGGACAACAAACTATAGGCTTTTCTTGATGGTTGGTTAGTTTTCTTGATAGATAACATCAAATATGATGAACAACTATCAAGAAAACCCTGGTTAGCCACTGCGACGGCGACTCCATCGTGAGCGGCGCCGTCGCGTCGCGTGTCCTACGAGGCCGGGAAGCCTCCCCCCCCTCCACTGACGCTTACTGTATTCTCTTCGTGACAGAGATGAATCATTCTAATCATGCACTTTTGAAGCAGTCGATATGTTAGGTGGTTCAAAAGAATGAATGAATGAGTTGTGGCAAGTCCACCAATGTCAAATACGCAAGCTAGAAGCTCATAAAAATGGATAAACTGTAGTGTTCGTGCGTAAATTCCAATGCTTCTAAAAAGTATTGGCTTCAAACATTAGTTCAATCATCAGAAAATTGGATTCAATGATTTGCCACTGCTCGAGATGGCTGTCTGGAACATATAGGAAATAATTAATCCCCGCTGGTAGGGACGACCGAAGCGGAACTGAAAGCCTATGAGATCTGCTGGATACGAAGCATCACATGCCTTTTGCATTTCGCACACCATTTATAGGATAAAACTTCTTTTTCCATTGCATTCTATTTTTTTCATTTTACCGCAAGGCATCTTCGAATGTATCTGACAAATGAATTAACAAATTGATAAATTTGGAAAAACCAGATTTTCTTCACGATTCACAGGGATTTCAGCTGTCTTGATCAGGCGAGATGACGACAACCAAAGGTACCACCTGAGACAGAGGTTTCTAGAGCAGACAGCGCTGGAGGCACTCCATTGCTCAAGACCTCATGGCATATCTGCCGTAAAGAGTAAAGGCATGGAATTGCAGTGAGAATTTTCCCACATTTCGTCTTTCTCCGCCCATTTCGCGGCTACTCTCATTACATTGAGGGAGGTTTTTTATGTGGGAGAGAATTTCTCGTGAGAAATTAGTAGATGAGATCTCGAGAAAGCAGTAGTTTTACCTCTATGGGGCAGCTCTACGCGTACATCGCAACGACGGATTAGGAGTTTGTAATTCAAAAAAGTTAGTAGTAAAATATAAATAAAATGGTTTGGAAAAATTGTTGTTCTTATAGCTTACTTTCACTGTTACTTTCACATTCTTCATTGTCTACTTTCAAGAAATAGCATTTGATTTTTTTACAACTTAATTTTTGAACATTTTGATTTTCCTTGGCGGCCGCCACTTCTACGCCGGCACCGTTGTCAGTCATGAAGACCGGCCCATTTCAGACATAATATTCTTAAGAACGTACTTATGGAAACGTACTTACACTTCACAAAAGGTCAAGGATATCGAACAAATGTTATTGACATGACAGTAGTTACACAAGGATATGGAGAACGCCACACGTATTTTAATGAAAAAAAGGGCAAGTCCGATTGGTCTAGGACTCCTGTTCTCCAAACTGGGTTAAAAAGTGACAAAAAAACAAGGATTGTACTACTTTAGATAAGATGAAGAGTTCAAGGTTAATTCCACCCTAAATCTCCTATTGTGTCTCGCCATGCATGAAAAACCGCACAACTTCCGTAAACAAGGAAGAACAAGAAAAAACGTTATTGTTTACCCTCAGCATGATCGATATGCCGCATATGTGAAGCGACTAAGGAACAGTTCGTGCTAAATCAAAAATTGACATATTCTGCATTTCTCACCAACCACATTGCTCATGCATTTACTATGATGTCAGTTTTTTTTAATCAGGATACATGGAATTTTCTAACAACTAACGAAGATTGACACAGACTCGCTCACATGCGCTGTACCATCACATCATGGCAGTCTGATTGTCTGCGCATCTGCGCATCGCATTGATATCACCGTTTTCCTTACCGATCGGCCGTGTGCGTATGAGTGCACTTTGCTAACGTACATGGTACAGCAAACAGTAGCACATCTACTACACTTCATGAAACTGACCCTATCAGCTCTGTAAGTTCAGATTTTTTTATCACAAGAACAGTTGATGAAATTCTCAAAGTACACATTTGCCTTACCCGCATGTCATCACTGATGATAGGCTATTTTTTGATTCTCCCACAGAAATTTAGTACAAGAGAACTAATGTGTCATAAGTTGAAGTACATGAGTATCAGGAGGAATAGTTAAAGAATGAAGTTAATGAGTTTGGTTGAAAAATTTTCAAAATGCAATGAAGGAATAGTCCGAGTAAGTAGAGTAATAACCTCAAAGAACAAGTCCATGCGTTTTTACATGAGCATTTTGCACCAAATCCGTTATTTTTTATAACGAACACCTATTACATCCGGTCATTTACGGCATAGACTCGTTCCTCACCTACATGTTGCTGGGAAAATGGTAGCATATCGGTTCGGTTCGTATGCGAAACCACCTACAGAGAAAAGTAAAGTGACCCAAAGTCATTTGCTACGCATCGCAGGTCATGGCAGAACATCTACGACGTGCAAGAAAGTCAACGAAACAATTGGTGAGTAGCTGCTCTGGGTCCTGAGGGCCAGCAGAATGGGAATTTGCTGAATATGAGCTCCTCCCAGAGAGTCAATTGGTGGGGATTGAGTAATGAGTTAGGGGCCCTTATGTAGGATCATCCCAAATCGTGCATGTAGACGGGCTCCGCACTGAATCAACAGCTGATTCGATGATCGATAGACCAAGGTCCGTAGGAAAATCCTATGGCAGTGAGTTGAGCTCCAAAGCTCAAGCCCGTCTACGAGCTAATAATACCGCTAATGGAGAGTAAATGTTTAAACCAAGCAAGGGACCTAGAGGAAATTTCTGATCCAGCATGTAGGGTAAGGAGGGGAAGTTCCGCTTGTCTGGGTTGAAATGAGTGCATCCACAAAAGCAACAGAAATCACTGTAAGAGTTCAGTGCAGTAGCATCCTCCTCACGGCTAGAGCATAAGCACAACGCGACGTTTTCAGTTGTGAAGAAATTGACAGAAATATACGAGAAGTCATGACTAATTTAGAAACCATTCGCATACATCTTGGTCCTGGTTGCCGAATTTGAGCTGAGACGCTAGGTAGGACTTCTAAAGGAATTCAAACCAGACTCAAAAACGGAGCACACTCATGTAGAACAGCTCTGCAACGTAAAGACGAATTGAATGACCGCTTTCTGAGCCGGTCGTGCGGAAAGAAGAGTTCCGCGCTTTAATGCTGTGTCTAAAATGAGGTTCCCGAAGAGGAAGTTCGATTGCACTGATAATGTTAGCAACAATAATGAGTTGAGTAGAGCGAAAAACGCTAGGAAGTCAGCGGATGGATTTCTTATGACGCCATCGCCGACGAAATCGAACAATTTAGGACCGCTCACATTCCACAGTCCGTTTCTTACGCAATTGATATCATTCCAGAACATGTTGTTTATGTCTTTGGCGAATTTCCGGCGGAAATATGAGATTCCAGAAAATTATCTAATCGTAGAGTTTCCACGGAAACAGGTTTTCACTAATCTTCGTGTTTTTCTTCTTCGATGCTGATAGCATTTAAACTGAAGAAGCTGAACATCTTCGTCGACCTCGTTCTAAGGGAGGCCGATTTGCATACAAATCACACCATGCGGAAAATGAGCTGAGGAAGTCGCCAGTTGCATGCTCATCATTAAGGTGTGAATGAACTCTTATCAACTCGCAGAATGTTTGGCCGAGGCCTGCAGGCGCTTTTTGCTTTTATCAGAGTGTGGAACTATGAATGCGCGTTCATTTATTTTATTCACTTGGTACACCGCAAAGGTCTGCACATCAAAGAACAAAAATAAAACGCTTGGGAAGAAAGCAACTGTCACAGCAAAGTTATTGCTCATTATAGGAACAGAAAGTGAAGCACTGAGGAAAAAATTATCGTTTTCATGATCCATTGCCAAATTTACACTAAAAAAGGATTCTAAAAAAGTAAATGCTGGAAGTTTCTAGGTAGCCATACATGCAGCCTATCAGTCAGCTGTTGGATGTACATAAATGGTGCTAGACCTTACCACCACTTTCTACGAGCATCAGAGCATTGCATAGAAAATTTTAACCCAAGATTTTCGGATGTTAGTATTCCCTACCCCTAGCAGTCCTGGGCTAGACTCACTCCCTCGATAGGAACGCACCTTATGGACAAACGAAAAGGCTCAATTTCATGGAATGTTGGCATATGTCCTTTTAGTGAAGGCTAGGCAGTAGGAAAAAAGAGCAGAATGATTCAGATGGATCAGAGTTCCTAGCAATGTAAGCTCAAATACATGATACACCCTGAAGGTCCTCCATTTTAGAACATACAAACCCTTAATCAAAGATGTGAATTGGAAACATATTAGGTTGTGTACAAATTAATTGCGTTTTTTTTTGCAGGCCAGTTTTTGACCTACTGTTTTTCGTGCGTTGTTCGTGTAATGTTTCCAGTGTTGCAAACCATTTAGAGCTTATCTATCGCTCATTCATTTTGTCATTTTCATTTGTTTCGAAGCTCATTCTTGTCTTGGTTCCGTCCGCTATTCAAGATGCTCTCCAAGGTACAAATACGTATCATTTTGCTTCATGAGTTCAAACTTGGACGGAAAGAAAATATTGTGAGAGCGTGAGAACCAGATGTCGTTTCAATTCGCAGCACTCAACTCTGGTTCCAAGAATTCCTATCAGGAAAAATGAGCCTTGAAGATGAACCAGGTCGAGGTCGGATCCGTGAGACAACAACGTCCCGAAGTCTGTGGTGGAGTCGGAACAACGAAAAACTGTTCGTGAGTTAGCGGAAGATCCTCAAGTGCCATTCTCTACCGTCGCCGTTGGAAAAAAATTGGAGAGGTGAAGAAAATGAATGAGTGGGTGCCACATGAATTGGACGCTGCACAGATGCTCAGGCGATACCAGATCTCATCGGAGCTGCTTTTACGAAAAAAAAGAACCTTTCTTTGACCAAGTCGTAACCTGCGACGAGAAGTGGATTCTTTGCAATAACCGGAAACGTTCTTCGCAGTGGTTGGACAAAGATGAGCCCCCAAAACTTTTTCCGAAGCAGAAATTGCACCAAAAGAAGACTATGGTCACAGTGTGGTGGAACTGCGCACGAATTTTACATCACCAGTTCCTAAAACCGGATGAAACCATCAAAGCGGATAACTACTGCCACCAAATAAACAAAATGCATGAGAAACTGGCTCATGCGAACCCAGCAGTGGTAAACAGAGAAGGTCCGGTACTTCTCCACGATGTGCCAGACCTCATGTTTCACGAAAAACGCTGCAGAAGTTAAATGACCTTGGCTATGAAGTGCTGCCTCATCCGGCATATCCTCCAGACCTTTCGCCAACCGATTATCGCTTTTTCAACAACCTCGACAACTTCATCAAGAAAAGAGTATTCAAAAATCAGACCAATGCTGAAAATGCTTTCAACGGGTTCATAGCTTCCAGAAGTTCGGACTTCTACCGTAAGGGAATTTATGATCTTGTGGAGCGTTGGCAGAAATGCATAAATTCTAATGATGCCTATGTTTTTAATAAACTTCCGTTTGAGCCGAGTTATAAACGTTCAAATTTACACGTCAAAAACGCAATTAATTTGCACACAACCCAATACGTCAAGAAAAATACATCAGCTACATGAATTAGCTGATAAGAAAAAGAAGAGTGCAGAAGTTGCATGGACGAGCAGTAGAAGTTGGCAGTTGGCAGACGAGCTGGAGCGGCTCAGAACATCCGACCATGTCTGAAGCTATACATCTCTAATTTTCAGAAATTCCAAAACCTTGATATCTGACAATTTTTGGCAGAAACTGACTGGGTTTTTGGATGAAACTACAGATGTAAGTAGTTTGGTTAGCCATCTACAGGTGCGAAAAAAGAAAGAGTGGAAAATTTTATTGAACTCTGGGGATCATGGTGTAAGGCAAACGTACCAGTTCGGCCGTAACATGGTGTGAAATCCCAGTACTTACTTCCATGTAGCTTGACTTCCATCCTGATAATACGGAAACAAAACACTAAATCCTCCGGACTCTTAAGCCTAAGGATTTTCAGACGTTCTCTGTAGGATGGCAAAGCATGAGGGTAGCGAGGATTGGGAAAGCATCTGTAGAATATGAGTCTAGTGAATATTTGCTGAACTTTCTCGAGCTTGTTGATTCCATTTATGTTGTGAGGACTCCATACGGCGGAACCGTACTCGAGTGAGGAATAACGAACATTTTATGTAATCTCAAAAGGGTTTTCTGATCTCTACAACGTACACTTGTGTTTTTGTGGATCAAATAAAAATTATTTTAAAGCCTGTAATACAACGCCCCAGTCCGAGACGTAATCATTGTACGCATTGGTGTTCCTTCGCCGTGTCTCACACAGAAAACGAGGGCCTCACTAAGCGAGGTGGCTGAACCACCCGACAAAGTAGCGACTCGTTCAAACTCTGACCTCGTCACGCTTTTAGAGTTATTCATGCTTGCGGCGCGTCAAAGTTTACGCGCCGATACACAGTGCAAAGGAGGGAGGTAGAAGACAAATCCTGGCAGGTCAGCAATGTTCCTAGTTTCGCCGTTGCGACTGCCGCGCGAACAAACCGCGTTTCCATTTTCGCCGCTTTGGGTCGGCGCGAAAACTTAGTGGAGTTTTGTCTAGGCGCGTAAACTTTGACGCGCCGCAAGCATGAATAACTTTTTTGGAACTAGGCTGCACGGACAGAAGCAAGAGAAGGCCTGATAGCGCCAAGTCTAAGCTACATGGCGAACACAAGGAAGACTTCCCAGCTCAGGTTAGAAGATGAGGGCGATCGAAAGTTCGATGGACATTCAGAATTGCGGTTCAGTTACCCAATGTCAGGCTATTTTAAAGAGTCGATTTTTACACGAATGTTATCTTGAAGCAAAGCAAATATTCTGTAAATGCTTAAAAGGACTACTGCGCGGCTCTGCTTTATCTCTTCCTGTTTAAACTCATATAACACACTAGTGGAAGACCCATAATTTTGGTAGATAACATCCTGAATTTCTCTGAAAAAATCGAACACTGGAGTCTATTCAGTAATTCTTACATGCACAGATGCGCCATGAATTGCTCTTCGACAAACTGACAAATATTACAGAATAGGTGTTCGTTAAAGAGACCATTAAGACGGGAGAACACCACGCGCATCCATAGTTTTACACCCTAATATTTTAGATTTTCATGAGGTGCATTGTTATAAGGAAGACTGTGACGCGAGCGATACATGTGCAGACTCAGAAATCTATTGAGGAATTTCCACCTACTCTTGCCTCAGATGACCAAAAATCGTGAAGAACCGCCAGGAGGAACACAGCAGTTAAAGGCAGCACTCACGGAAATCCTTGGGTTGAAGATTTCGCGGTATATCGGGGTTTTTAGAGGCGATGAACTCATTGACAACGAAGAAGTTGCGTGAAACACGCGAAAAACACAGAAAATCATAGCGCTACTCCATGTGTGTCCACAGCGCGGACGAGTGTTCCGTGATGGGTCCCGCCACGGAACCCTGCAAACGGTACGAATTTCATAGACACGCCCCCGCTGAACCACATGCGCACACCCTGTCAACGGCGTTTGTTGGCGCAATGGAACCCTAATGTCCAGAGCGGCTGATGTGTCCACGGCTGTATCTTCGCAGGTACGCGGTCATTCAAGGTGTTCGACTTACTGTTGCGATTGTTCAGCGGCCGGCTACACAGTAAGCGACTCTCCTTAGAAGTGAAAATTTCCGTGAGTGCTGCCTTTAAGGAGGACGGCTTTCACAAGACAGCAAGTGGTTAGTCGACTATGACAACAACTGCAGATGTATAGGGAACTCCAAACGGGGGTCTGCAAAGGGCAGGACCTCGGCGCGGCTCTCTTGGGCAAAGCCTTAGAAGTTCTGGGCTGGCATGCATCATTGAACCCATGGGTTTTCTCACACTACGATGGGCAAGAGATGGGTAAACGTTAAACTGTGATGCATGAAACTCTACTCATGGTAGGTAGCGCTACCCATGGGTAACGCCTGGTAAGTGCATAATGTGTAATCACAACCATTGTAACAAGCGGACGTCTACTTGGAAAAAAGCGCTAGAATTATGAATTTGCCGATGCCGATCGATTCTGGGTGCAGCCGACGAGGTAGGCGACGGGCGATTGTCAGTGCTGGCGACTGATTGTCGCTAATGTTGGCGACTGTGACAGCGCTGCATATCGATCACATCAGCCACCAATATTGGCGATCGGCGACCGCCCCCGGCGGCGACGCCGACGCAGGGTGCTATACTCCGTGTGGGCTATAGGCGGCAGCCTTATTGTCGCACTCAATATTTCTGGCATGAATCTCAATTTGCTGCCACGTGCACACTTTTTAACTCGTCCTGCAACATGCTTCTTACAAGCAGGCGCCAGCTTTCATGTCAGTGGGTCGCAACATGTGGCTGTAACCCGGTTTTGTTGAGTCCAATCACACGGCACTCTTGTCTGAATACTTTCGTCATTATTTTCGTTGGAGCACAACTTGAGAAAACTAAGGTTATTCTAAGTGTGGATGGGCGATGATGAATCAATGAGCAAGGCTACCAGTAGTGGAAGACTGGAAGGCCAGCGTTAGCTGGATAGCCACAGTGGTAAAATACTCCCAAGGCATTAGGATTTCGTAATTAGGTTCAGTTAATAATTAGTTTCGCTCCCATGTTGATTTTCTGAGGATTCCGCAGTTGTGAAATTTTGCACAAACTTCAAAAGGCTGCCGCTCCCCACTTTTCTGGAGTCCCACAGGGGAAAACGTCGAAGGGAACACGTGTTCATGAGTTCGTCGTGGAGCGACTCCTTTTACTTGAGAAAACCGAAAGGAACTCACCTGGGTCCGCCGACTTGGCTCAGACAGAAGGTCGAAGGGAATCCGTGTTCATGGGGACAAAGAAGAGCGGCTCCTTTGACTTGGGCGGGTCGTAGGGAATCCGCGTTGCAGGGAAAATTTGAGGAAGGAGCACCCGAACTTGAGAAGCTCGAATGGAGCCAGCGTCACAGAAGGATGTCGAGGGAGGGAGGGGTCCTTTGGGTTGAGAAAGTGTAAGGGGACCTGCATTACAGGGAAATCTGAGAAGGGAGTACTCGGACTTGAGAATGTAGTGTTGAAGGAAGGCTTTGAGGAGGGGGTGCTTTGACTCAAAGAGGTCAAAAGGAACCCGTGTGCAGGAGGACCAAGAGGAGGCGCTCCTCTGACTTGAGAAGGTCGAAAGGAGCCAGCATCACAGGGGAACTTCGAGGAAGGGAGGGGTCTGCGGATGTGGTTAAAGCTCGCCTTTGAAGGTTCTCACTGAACCTTGCCACGCGGTATTGCAATAGGAGATTCTTGAATAATAGTTTGTTAAAATATGATATGTACAGAGGAATGATAAATATTGCTGACTTCTTGGCGGACGCGACGCGTGAAATGAACTGCCGATTATTGAGTAGATGGTGATGTTGCACCGTGTATTGACAGTAATCTCCGCTACCGACGCGAGCGACGTTGGGAAGGGCGATGCAAGAGGGCCCCTTGCTCTGTTTTTATACATTGTCGTCGCAGCCTAGAATGTCAGCATATCAAAATCTGAACAGATCCGCTAAAGATCCTCTTATATAAATCATGGTAGTGCAACAAAATTTTCTAGAGCGCATGCGTAGGGGGAATAGCACGTGACCGCACGCTTTAGCAGTGAGGCTCATATATAGACTGTGGGTCGCGAGGATGCGCAGCTGACGGGGCATTCGGCCGTTTTTTCGTCATAGGTGCATAGACGTGGTGGAAGTCGCGTGCATTCGGGATTTCCCCGTGGGACCAGCGGCTAGCGGTCTCGAGCCCTCCGGGCGAGACAGTGTTTACAGCGATTTGGCGATGCATAGCAGCAATGTACGGAGCAGAGTAGCCCCTGTGATGGATCTTTGTCAGTAACTGCACTCAATCTTGGGAACGCTGGACGTGAATAATTTAAATAATGATATTGAAACTTCTCTGACCCTATTATATTGTGATACTAGCATAGCTACAGCGGAGTTGAGAAGGTAGAAGGGGACCCGCATTGGCAAGGGAAATTTGAGGAGGAAGTGCTCGGACTTGAAAAGGTCGAAGGTATCCCGCATTGGAGGGAAACTGACCAGGCGCTCGAACTTGAGAGGATCCCGCGTGGCAAGAAGAATTTGAAGAGAGAATATTTGGACTTGCGAAGGCTGAGGGGAATCGGCGTCGCTGGAAGAGATCATATAGGAGGTACCTTGAGTTGAGAAGGTCGGAGAAAACCCATTTTCATGAGGACTCCGAAGAGGGGGCTCCTTGAGTTAGGATGGCCGAGAGTAAGTTGCGTTGACGAGGACATCGCGGGGATGATGTACTAAGTCGTGAGGGTCTTGGGGAGCACACATTGCGGTACCATGTCGAAGAGGTTGAGAGGGTCATGTGAAAGTTGCGCTCTGGGTGGTTGGGTCTTGGGTTAGTGGCTCCACCCGAGAAGAGGTTCTCAGTTTCTTGAAAGAATTGCCCAGCAGGCCATAGTCACGGACCTTTTTAAAATAAATTTTTGTAATTTTTGCTTCAAGCGTGAAACCGCGGTACTCCTCTCCATCGATGACCTCTCGGATGTGGTAAGACATAACATATAACTATATAACTATAATGTAACAGATGAACGTCGTTCCAATCTGGAACCCTGGCCATGAAACTGGTCCGTTAAAATTGATGGCGCTCAGACTTTGGTAGATAGTACGTAGAGGGTAGTGGTGGAAGCAGGGAGAGGGCGCCCTCCCGAAGCTGTGTGGCCGAACTTTCAAACTTACCTAGAACAATAAATACTCTTTATTAGTTCTAATTGTTTGTTTTTGTCATGTTTTAAGTAGCTATTACTGATTCTCAATATAAGGAAGAAAAAGAGAGAAAAAGAAATGGATAGGATGCTCCACGCGTAGTTCACGGATGGAATGAAAAGCGCACGTTTGGAAAGAAGCGCTCAAACTCAAATCTGATCCCAATAGCTTTCACAATTTCGTCAAGTGGCTGCCACACCGACACTTTCTACCGTCCCTTAGGGGCGCTAGTTTTCTCAAAAATAAGTACACCCAAATCAATCTCAATAGATAGATTCTATGCATCACAATGAGCTGAATTTTTTGGGAATTTTTCAATATTGCTCTCGATGCCGGTCGACCTAAACATCGCTTAAAAACAAATTCACGCACACCTCTCTGACCGCCTCAATCAAAGGTGGTTGAAACACTATGTTTTTAATGGTATTTGCTGCTGTGTAAGAAGCTCGTGTTGAAAAGTTTATAGATGTTCAGACTCGTCATGGAATGCATAATTTAGCTTTTTAAGAGAGATTGGTATTGGTTCCCTTTGAAGAATTTTATAGATGAGCGACGCTTTGCGACGGTTTAACGTCGAGCGCGTCCTTTTTGCAAAGATTAGGAGCAGTATTTTACTCGAGGCGAAGAAATTATAGCTATGCAGATAATGAGCAATTACGTGTACGTCTAGTTGAGCACATGAGCGTAGTTTTAGGTTTCATTGGGTCTGTAAAGGTCATTAGAGGCACCCTCGCACTTGGAAGTGTTATCTGAAATTAATACCCCCCCCCCCCGGGAATAAGTCGCCAAATTTTTGAAATTACTTTACAATTCAAATGAAAATCCTGTATCAGTTTATCATTCATTGTTTATTTCTATTATAATTTTTAGAATGATTCCTCTTGAGTATTTATTATTATAAAAACTACTTTCATTAATCTTCTATTCCATACAGGTCTAAAGAAGTTTAGACATTCCGATAGCTTCGCAACAAACAGATAAACACTTTCGTTGACTTATTTCTAGCTCATTTTCTTTCTTTTTTGAACATTCATTTCTAGTCTTTAGAACCTATTTCTAAATAACAACTTTTTTGGAACCCCAACTGTCCTGATACGCAAAGGGCAGGCACAACACCCTGTCTTCACAGTCGGTCACATCCCTTGCGCACTGGATTCGCATGATATGTTCCAGGATCTTCTGTAGCCAGAACTTGCAGAACTTAGTAGGATAGAAATCAATCGAAGTCAGAAAGCCAAAGTCGTTGAGAAACTCGTTCAAACATTTAGTAACAGCTGCTGAAAATCGAAGACTATAGAGTGGTCCTTATGCACTATGAACTCTTTTTCCCTTTTCGAAAATTTTTCATCACAAACAGAACAATATGTGAGTTCCGTAGTTTTTTCTTTGCAGAAACTCCAGCACTTTACCTATACGACTGTAGTGGAGTGCACATTCCATATAAGTCACATGGAGTTTGTGGCAGATCTGCGTGGCATACACTATGCGGCAGTGACTTGTTGTATCTCGTGGTTCGACCGAATTTCTTCCTCATTTTTCAAGTAGCTATATCTTTAGTTGCACTAGTAATCCTCCTGATTGCATAACATGTGAGGCTTGGTCGGCAAAAACTCAATCCCATTAGAAAGACAGTGTCACCACCTCCCTCAGGTTTACCTTTACAATCGAGCCGAAGACAAAGAAAAATGAAGGGCTACAGAGAAACAAGCTCTCAGAAAGCTTGAAATTGTTGTTTCAAAGTTTACGTTAGATGTTACACTATTGAAATGGAAAAAGTGCACTTAAGTCTCTAAACTACAATTGTATGCAACATACACATAAACATACAATTGTATGCACTTTTCACAGAAAGCTTATCATATGATTATACATCTCAAGATGTTAGGCAAACCCCCTATAGTTTTCAAGTATTCAGCGTAACACCTACAGTTTTTAACTATCTAGCAACTCATAGCTTTTAGGCACTCCTCCGTCTTAGTACCTAAAGCCACACTTACAGTGCATCTGAGTCCGATTCGGTCGATAACAAAAGATACATATTGATCTTCGCCATCCGACGATCGATATTTATCATTTGTTATCCGACCGGACCGGACTTCAATGAACTATACATGTAGCTTAAAGATAGTGCCTCACCTCATTGACTGCGTTCGAGATTTCCGTGTGGGTCGAACATATGCGACATATGAAAACCCCATCCCTGATAACTGTGTAGCACGAACGCAGGCCGAACGGCGTAATAGTTCGGGTAGAAACCCTAGTAGCAACGGTTGCCAGTGGCTGCCATTCTCCCCTCGATTGCTGCTCAATCTGTCGGTCCTTTAGCAGCAATTGCTGAGGGACGGCAGCAATCAAATGGGAGAATGACAGCAACTGGCAACCGTTGCTGCGAGGCTTTCTACTCGATCCATTACGGCGTTTGGTCTGCGTTCGTCCTGCACAGTTATCAGAGATTAGTTACGAGAATTTCAAAATTCTCGGCCAGTGGACGAGAGGCTTCATTCCGCAGCAAGAGCTAGCGGATGCGGCAAGTTTTTCCGACACGGCAGTACTTGATCAGTTGATAATAACCACTGCTTAGAAGTTCATCTTTATGTGCAACCCAAATTTTTCAGCTCCGTTTCTGCTAGCTTTCTAGCAAGTAAACTCGTCCGCTCCAATATTGAAATTGGTCTTTAAAATAGGGGTTCTTAACCGTTTTTTCACATTTCAAGCACATTATTGGAATCAGCACGTCGAGTAGGATCAGATTCCGTTGATATCTCGATACACATCATGAGGTGAGACACTGCCTCTAAGGCTTTGAGGGCTTCTAAATTCATAGTGCTTCAGTTCGCAAGTCCGGTCGTCCTTGAACCTCGACATTCGCATATCAGTACAAATTGGTACCGAAAGCCAAGTAAGAAGAACTTCATCGTCCATTGTTCCTTCCGCTCATCCAGCGCGGACGAATAGAGCCATCAATGGCGACATGTTTAAGAGCGCAGCGAAGGTCTGTTCAGGTAGCGGAGAGAAACACGATTCACTTGGCTTAGCGACTACTATTCCTATATCTAGCGGTTATGTACCGGGAAGACTTCACAGTTGGCGACGAAGCAATCAAAGCGAAAGGGGCACACCAACTCAGAAAGCAAAGTCCAGTTTTGCATGCCGTTTCTCCGATGAAGTGAGCAGAGCTACGCGACTTTGTCTGAGGAGAACAGACTTGGAAGATTTGGTAACGGTCGTAGAAATACCACCAAAGAACCAGAGATACCAACTAGTTCGGAACCGCATATACGACCGTCTTTTCACAACACCGAACTGCGTGATTTGCACGTTTCGCGGAGAAGGTGACTCCATGAAATCCTGTGCCGTCTACATGATTAAGTGTACGAATTGCGGTCGCGAATACACTGCTGAAACTGCACTGCCACTTTGCGTTCGAGTCAAAGAACATCTTGAGGGGTTATCAAGCTCTCCCACTTCCATCCCACTCGGTTGTTATCAAATGCAAGTTGACAATGGGGTCGATTACGAAGTAGAAACCACAGACCTCGAGCTTGAAACTGAAATTTCCGCACGCAGGTCTCTCGAGGTGTTTTGGATTCATGTCAAAAATCCAAAAATGTACCGCGAGGAGGAGTGCCCCAGCATCACCAATGAAATCCCGTATCTTAGACTGTGTAACATCTAAGTCGAGATATGGTTTGCGGCAGAACGCCTCATTCTACTAACAAGTCTGACCCGTTCTGTCGTAACAAGCACCATCCAGCGGTGAACTTAGAAAGGTGCGACTTTTATCCTCACTAGTTCTGTCATTTCGAAGTATGGCCTGGTTCTTGATTGCTTAAAGGCAGCAGGAGCTGAAATTCTCGTCTCTGAGCTGAGCTGCGGGTGGTGAAGTACAGACTCAGCACATTATGAATGTGAAACGAACACAGACAATGATGGCTTCCCTGCAGAGAAAATGGAACATTCGTCGCGAACACGCCTGGCCGTGTTCGCGCGCGGACGAGTTTTCCCCGGCGCGAAAGCCATTGCGGTGCGTGGTTTGGCGCAAAGGGAAAACGAAATGCATTCAATTCACAGGGTTTCGTGGCGGGACTCGGCCAAAACCACGCGCCGCAATGGCTTTCGCGCCGGGGAAAACTCGTTCGCGCACGAACACAGCCAGGCGTGTTCGCGACGAATGTTCCATTTTCTCTGCAGGTAAGCCATCATTGTCTGTGTTCGTTTCACATTCATGATGTGCTGAGTCTGTACTTCACCACCCGCAGCTCAGCTCAGAGACGAGAATTTCAGCTCCTGTTGCCTTTAACCAAGGCGGCGTCTGTGGGACAACTTTCATCCCAGAGATACGGGGACGACGAACGCAGGCCGAACACGTTTCAACAGCAGTTACACCGCGACGCGAAAGCCTATTTTGCTGCCCCACGAGCTGCGTTCGCCTCGTAAAGGCTGTGTTACGGGGGCTATGAATTGGAAGAACTGGTTTGCATGTCTCAAACCTAGGATGCAGCTCAATCTGGGCGCAGGACTGTGTTTCTACTGTAGACTTGGGTAAGTAGATGCTTACCCAAGCTCATCCAAAAATCGTCCCGACCGCGTACGCGCTTGCTGCTGCAGCGCTTGGTGGACGCAGCGAACGTTCAGGTCCGCGCCGCACCCGCTCGCATCCGCACCGCACGGGTCTCGTCTGACCGATTATTGGCACTGGGCCACGGTTTAAATAGGGCCTCAGCCACCCTTACCGGTCTCGCAGGGCTCGCTTTGCCTCCGCCGAAGCGGAGACACGACTAACCTCTGATGCTTAGTCACAGACTTCTATACACCTTCCAGGGTGCGGGGCGCCATCTGGCGAAGAGCAAGACAAGAGGAGCAGAACGCAGGTTCAACGACATCTCTGTTAATCGAGGGCAGGTTCTGCTGCGTTTGCCTTATTCAACCATCTGAGGTAGATCACTTAGACTGCTTGCCCCGACGAAGGCGAAGCCGCCGAAACGTTGACCAATAGTAAAGGTTCACTAACAACCTCGTGTACGGCTCAAAAAAGCATAATTCGTACTCATGATGCTCCTTCTTCAGCATTCGTGGCGATGTGACTTGTTGTGCGCTAGTACTCCAATGGTAGATACTGTTCATGTTGTAGTACTACTGTTTTTCTGAAGTAAGCACACATCGTGTCTAGTGTCTGATACGTCTCCTTCGTACAAAGTTTTATTCAGGCAGCCGTACTTTCATCGTCTTTGAGTTCCATACATAGCTCTGCACCTGTAATAAGATGATTTTGCACCGCCCTCTCCGACTATATTCCTACGGAAGAGTATAAAAAAATATGGCAGGGAAATGTGTATGCGTAAGCGATGTTCTCCTCGTAGTAACGGAAACCGAAGAACTACCTTGAAGTTAAAAGCGTAGGCAATGTTCTCCTCGTAGTAATCGAAACCAAAGAACTTTGAACTTGAAGTGTGTAGGCGTAGCCGACGAAGAACTACGTTGAACTCGTTCGACATTTACACACCGTTCGCTGTCCTTGAGAATGTACGATTCCTTCTAATTTGTCTGGGGCAATACCTGGAAAAGGGTGAAATGTAGCAGAACGCCGCGATATAAGCCCAGATCTCTCTTACTTTACCCCAAAATCATCAGTGTAGATATGACACGAGAACCAGCTGCTCGTCTATTTACTCAAAGGTTTCGATTTCTCCTTTTCCTATCTTCTGTCTGACTACAAACTTCTAAGAGTGTTTGGCCAAATGTGCAGTACCTACTGCTTATTCGTTAGCGCCAATTCTATGCTATGAAAGAGCGCAAAACGAATAGTCAATTCTGAAGAAAAAAGAAAAGGAACGGAAAGTATGGGTTTCTCATTAGGTTCTTCTATTTTCTAGCAAGTTTGCAAGGTTTTTCTGTCAAAAGAAATCTCGAGCTTGTAAAGGAGTCTGGTGCTTGAGCTCTTTTTGAGCTCTTATAGATCTCAATATACACTTTTCCTATAGTTTCCACTTTTTTCTTAAGGTGTAATTCCCTACCAGAGAGCCTATTTTCGCGTGCAGAATCCTGCAGCACGCCTCAATCTAGCCATAATCGAGCCTTCACATCATGTAGCTTTGAAACTAATTCTGCTATTACATTTCTCATAAAAGGTTGTGCAGAGGAGTGTCGTTGGTCGCCGTCCTTTTCGATAGATCCTCAGCTTGCGTTGGAAATTTATCCGGCTAGCTCAATCCAGAAATATGATACAGTAAACGAAGACGAGAGAAAAGGAAGAAGAGCGTAAAATTTTTGCAAAACAAAACTTTTTGTTGTTCATGAAACTTTCCTCGTCAGGTTTTTTAATAAATTGAGCAGTGCTGGACTCATGTGGATAATTACAACAGTTCGTTTTCGCAGGAGGTTCTATTGTTGTTCGATTTCCGAGATTATCTCTAAGACGTGTGGCCTATGTTATTAGTATTATTGCTGTGTGCGTAAGTGGGATCAGCATACGTTTCTCATTTCATTACCATGATATTGTCGACAACAAATACGATGGTAATTTTGTATCGAGATCCCCTCTTGTAGATTACGGTAACTATAGTGTAGGGATTACTGGAATTTGTCAACTACCGTATTCATGATCAGACCTGAAAATAACCTCAGTGCAAATGTTGTGGACATTCTGAAAGGTGTTGTTCCTACAAAACTTCTACTGTGGCTGGAGCAAAACAAAGTGAACGCTATTTTTACTATCAACATGTGCAGTGATCACTTCACAAGTTTCGAGCAGATTCCTACAAGCGCACTTCACTCCAGTATTTTTAACGTTTACTGTAAAACTCTCGCGGCTGTGGAAACCGTGCTACTTCTTTGTTTATGCTAAAAACCAGCATTTGGTTCAACTAGCAACTAGTGTGAACTTATTTTTCGGTAAATGCAGTGCAATAATGAGTAAGAATGGTAGCTTCCAAAGGTCGAGAACAGTTGGGTTCAAACGAAGTGTTTGAGAGATTCTCATCTCAAGGTAGTGCTGATACTAGCTCATATTGCTGGAAAAATATTACTGTCTTTTGGAGTTGGAACAAAAGCAACCAAAATTTATATGACCCACATGTCAAAGTTCCAAATGGTTCTGTATTGGGAAACTGATTTCAAAACATGAGACTTATCGGTAAATCCCTTGATTCCTGACGTCCAGCGAACATAAAAAACACCTGTGCATTTTTACCTTATTGTCGTGGATGTGTCAAGAGCTTTTGCACAGATCAAATCGCATTTTGCGATGAAAACAACCGTGCAATTAAGAGAACAAGAAACCCAGCCCGAATTGCACTTTCGGCAGCAAAGACCTCTATTCTATTGGGTTGGGAAATAAGGGTGAAAATAGAGTTGGGGGGGGGGTAGGAGCCACTCCTGCGAAGCCTAAGCTTAAGCCATGAAGCCTAAGCTTAAGCCATAGGCTTAGGCTTAAACCTATGCTCAAATATAGAATCAGACTTAGGCTTAGGCTAGTGCTTTGGCCTTACGCGGTGAAGCCTATGACCTTCCATAAGGTGCCCCCACCCCCCAACTCCCTTTTCGCCGGGAATAAGTTCATGTGGTTTTCCATGGCCACAGAAACCACTATTTTCCATGAACAACATCAATTACACCGAACTGGTTGAAAAACTCCTTCCCTCTTCCATTAATACTGCTAGGGACAGGTCAGCTTCTCAGCTCCACGTCTACGAAAAATTGCGTTGTTCGAGACAACTCATTTCGTAGCCCGCAACGCAACTCTTTAATGAAATTCCATGGAATGCATGAGTAACTTAACAAAATAGGTGGTATATGAATGCATCAGACCTGTAATGTCCGCACTGGTGGAAATCCCCCACATTTGAGTATCTCGCTTGCCGTTCTGGTGAAATTTGCGCAGAAAAATTGCGCATGGCCATCTTGGACGATCTCCTTATATCGAGCATTTTAGGGCTTTGCAGGGAATACGTTAGCTAAACTTACACATTGTTAAAAGTTAGCATAAGTGCTATAGTTTTTCTTCCATTCAAGGCAACCTAAACGGCCTCTGTGCCTAACAATCTGGGCATCCCGAGCGAGAAGCAACTTTAAAGTCAAAACTGCCCTGTCTAGAGCGGGCATACCACTTCTGTGCTGTCCTTCCAACAGTGAAGTTTCCTCTTCAGACGTCATTGATACCACGTGAGCCAGATTTGACCCGCGATTGAAGTCGAACGGTAGTCGGTTGCGGGATGTTCAATTTCGTAGACTTGGAGGGTCACATTCCATGCGGCAAGAAACAAGTTGAACTGAGAATTGAGAAACCCGGTTATGTCACCGCTAAAAAGCATGTCAAGAGCTACAAATAGGTCATGGCTGCAAATCAAGCAAAGTTAAAATTAAATCACTGTGGAAAACCATGTTGAAAAAAAAACGCAGGAACTTATTCCCCAACCCAATATTACAGCATCACGTGACAATGTGTAGGTTAAAGATGGGAGTTGTTGCGGCACCTCTTTCCGCGAAAACATGTATACATAGGTGCGGTCGCAACTCACGGCACTTCACAAAGGACCCGATGCTAAAAATCGTTGCCTGAGAAAAAAGCCCATGCAGTAGTCATCCTAGTGCTGACCTACCGCTGCCAGTAAGGGGCAGGTGGGAATTGTTTGGCAAATGCTAATAAAAGCTACCATTTCTTCATAAAGCGACTGACCCTCTTTCGAAATTTAGCCAGTTCCTATTTTTTCAACCGTCATTCCATCGTCTTCTTCTTCCCAAGCTGCAACGTTCTTACGTGTTTTGCCTATTTTTCGGTTGTTCGTAATTTCGCTAAACATTTTCTACTAATAATCATTATGTAATTACTTCCACTCATCAGTACTGTAGGAATGTCTGAAAATTTTATAAGAATAGCAAGACTCGGAGAAGGATAACCGATTGGATAGGTGACTCGCCCGCGTTTGATGCAGTGTGTCACACGAGGATGAGCCGAAATTCCAGGATTTTCTCGTTTGTATTTTACAAAGAAAACTGCGACTTCTCAGTAAATGGTCGCTGGGATTCCAGACATTCTTCCAATAAATGCCTGGACTACACCTGTCACAATTGTACTGTCCTCGTCGTTTTTGAGCACAAAACGACGTCGATGACTCGAACTGCAGCTTATTTTTGGCCTTTACTCGTATGCTTCTCGAGAGCACGAGACCTCGCTTACTGGACTGCCTGCTGTTTCAATGTAGGATTGCTCATTCGACACGCAGTAGAAGAATCATGTACCACCGCAAAACCAGCTAATACAAATTTGTTTGTTTTAAACACTCCACTGATAAACATCTTGCCTAATCCTCTCAAATATCTGTGCCAAGGAATATCAAGGAAATTGAAGTTGAAAATTCCTGCGACTCACCCTAATATAGTGGTATTTATCGACATGTACTCTTGTTAAATACATATAGTCTTCTCAAAAATTCTTGCTTCACGCTGAACCGCCCGTCAGCTTAGCCACGTCACAGCACGTATGATAAAGCACAGGTGATGCGGCGCGGCTTAGCAGGGCGGTGAAGCGTGAAGCGTGAGGCAAGTATCCTTGAGAAGAACTGTGTGAATTGTTCGCTTATCTTCTTAGACATCGTGAACATATGAAATTTCAACACAGGTTTTACAATACTTAAGGATCAACGAGACAATATATCAGAAATGTCGAATGAATCTCTCCCGTTGTTCCATCCCAATCCTAACCGGGAGGAGCTAACTATTGGGATCATATACTCGACACTGTCCGGCTGTGCAATACTGATTTACCTTCCTATCCTCTACGTGAGTGTTCCGCATTAAAACTTCTGTCTCCGCTATGTATTTTATTAGAAATTCACAATGTAGCATAACAGAAAGTATATTGAACTAGCTACGGTAGTTACAAGGAACGTCGTGTAGAAGTTTCGCGAATGAAGTTTCTTGAATGCCAAGAGTATTGGTAATTCAGGTGATGTTCATGGACAAAGACATCACTTCAAATCCACAATATCGTCTTATGAACCAAATCAACTTCGTTGACTTCGGTCAGGCCATCTTCCACTTTCTTTCGGGGATTTATATCATGTTCCCACAGATTCCGGTGCAATACCAAGTGTGGGTACGGGTAAGTGTCAGACTTGCAATGCATTTTTCTGGTTCTTCTGACGAACTTCACTTGATCACTTCAAGATAAGTGGCTGCACAGCAAATTCACTCTTTTTGGCAATGTTCCCTATCATGAGCGTTCTATCAATCACTAGAATATTAGTAATCCGAGAAATCATATCTCCGAAGACCACGCACCCTGGGATGAAGGTGAACTCACTAGCTAATCTTCCTCTTCGAGGATGGCCTCAATTATCTATTTAGGTGGCAATGGTAGTCGGATGGCTGTACACGATAGGCGTCTGGCTTTGGGGATGTATCACGCAAAATTTTATCCTGGACGGTGTAGGGTGGTCATATGACTTCAGCAAGCTTGGAGCGAAAACATTGGCTGCTTTGGAGTGGTATTTAGGCTTTCCATCTCTTGGTATCACTTATACAGCATATGTTATAATTGTCCTTCATGTACATGCGGTAAGTCTATACGTTTAGTGGAAAGCAGCCAGCAAAAGCTAAGTGTGTTACATATTTAAGGGTAAAATTAAATTAAATTTTACAAAAAAGGAAACCTGTTAATTAGGAAGAGTGCAAAATTGCTTCACGAGAAAACTAATGATCGGAGAAATTGGTTTTGTTCATTCCGAAATTCCAAGTTCTGTGCACAAGAATGCCAAATGTTTATTGGAAACTCTTATGATGAGCAGAAAAAACTTTGACCTCATCATGTTCCAAAAAGCGATTTCCGGGAGGTGTGGCCTAAGATCAGTATCCTTCTGTATCATGCGAAAATCCATCACACGAAGAAATAACAATAAACCAACCATTGCTAGAGCTAAAAGTAATTTGAGATTTGATATCGTTTCCGAATGAGGAGATTCGGAGAACGCAAGGTTGAGTAAAAGACTAGGGATACCAGTTAGCGTTCGTGAATTCAGAAGCATGATCAACCTTTATTTGTCCTCTTGAGATAATTCACAAAGTTCCATCACCGTTTTTCTTTATTCCAATTTTCCCTATCGTATAACGTCTAGTTCTGAAAGGTTTTTGCTGTAATCGGACGAAAAACGGGATCATTCAGTATTAGGTTCCCCACTTGAAGGCTGCTAGAAGTTTGTGCAATTGTGAATCATTCCAACTTGTTCTTGAAAGCTTTATCCTTTGGCATGCTTATTATTATAAAAAGAAGAAAATCTGTTAAATAGAGTTGGTAAAGTGCGGAACAGTTTGAAAGAAGTCCCCAGCCCTTTATGAGAACAGATGAGAACCCATGCAGAACACGGTTTGAGAACCGGGTTTTGCATGGGTTCTGCATTGGTTTTGCATGAGGTAACGTGGGTTTTGCATGGGTTTGTGATGACCAGTTCGCTTCCTGGAGTGGGGAGGGGGTACGAGTAGTGGCTCCCACACACCTCAAGAACAAAAATACTGCGGTGTCGTCGCACACCTTGCAACTTCACCGAATTGCGCACTTACAACTCCTCTCTCAGCTCATTTTTGATCGGACCAACTTCTGCTGGATGTCCGACTGAGGTGCATCGTAAATTAAGCTGGTGAATGTTTCCTATGTTAAAATGCAATAACTTCATATTTCAGAGAAATCTGCAAATTTTTGGCATAATTATGGAGATCGCAACGAGTAAATTTTTATCATACATAAAGCACTCCTGATTGTGAAAAAAAAACAATGGAAATAATGAATGAGAAATCTAAAACCGGTTTCTTCACAAATCGATGCAAAAACCCATACACACCTATGCAAATCCCGGTTTAATCCGCTGCAAAACCCGGTTTTTTTAATCAATAATTTTCAGCATTGCTTAAATCGATGCAAAACCCATGCATACCCATTCAGAACCCATACGTCTCCAAATCCGATGCAAATCCCATGCAAAACCCGCGAAAAACTCACGATTTTCTCAAAGTTATGCAAAACCCATGCATACCGATGCAAAACACGGTTTTTGGATTTCCTGAGAACAAAAGGCAGCAGTTTCCCTTTGAATACCCTCCATCAGTTTCGCCAGAGGCCCGAAGACGCTGAGTAAAGTTGATGCTGGCAGCGCTCAAGTGATTCGGCTCCACCACATCCAATATTTTCCTGGAGTGTTTAGTTGACTAGTTCTAATTCGAGAGCTATTGCGGTGAAATGTTGCCGAAAGACATTGCAACTGGATTTAACATTAGGGCAGACGCCTTTGAGAGGAACGGTAGCAGCAATTGCAGCTTGTGTTGCGACAACATAAGCTGCAATCGCTTGTAAGCTTTGGGATGAAATAAGCTCTGACCTTGCGGTGTAGGTGCTGTTGAAACGTGTTTGGGTTGCGTTTGCTGCTCCGGAATTTCTGAGATGAAGTAAAAACGCTTGCTGTAAAGAGCATTGAATTTAATTGGCTTACTGAATTTACTAACAAGCATTGATTTCCTCAACTCTGTTATAGATTCCATTATAGAAAGAATTCTTTCCTAACTGTTGGCAGTGGCTGAGAAGTATGGCGTTATTCTTGCAGCACGTCAAAGTTTACGTGCGTCTCCAAAACTTCATAAAGCTTTCGCGCCGACCCAAAGCGGCGAAAATGGAGACGCAAATTGTTCGCGCGGAAGTGGCAACGGCAAAACCAGGAACACTGTTGACCTGCCAGGATTTGTCTTCTACCTCCTATCGACGCGTAAACTTTGACGCGCCGCAAGCATTGATAACGCCTATCTCCCTCTCTTTCTGTATATCCTAACGAAAGAATTTCAGAAAAAAAGATCGATCAGCAGCACATCGAATCGCCAGGAGGTCAAAATATTCATTCAATCAACTGTTCTGTGTGTTTATGTGGGAGCTTTGATAACAATGTGGCATAATGCAGGTAGAAAACTATTCAGTGGAAAAGTGCTTTATCTTTTGAGTGACCAATTTTGTTCAGAAGCATGGTTTGGGATGTCGAATATCACTATTGCTATATTGAATAGCTATTGGATATGTCTTTGCTATCTTAATCCTTTATTACTCCTTGCATTGAACTGGTAAAATTCGTTTTCGTTTTTTTTTTGGTAGAATTGCTCTATATGTCTGACTTCAAACCTCCTTAATAAGCTCAGTTGCAGGACTATTCGAGTCAAAGTGTTGCGAATTTTCGGTGGTAAATTACGGCAAGTGAGCATCAATAACCTGTCCGTAGCAAGCAAGCAGACTCGTCAAAAGAACAACACGATCTCTCAGACCTAGAATGCTAGTTGATTTCAATTGAGTAAACATGTGTCGTGTATATTTACGGTATGCTCATGATTTAAAAAAATGCTTGCAAACAGTACAAAAAGTGATGTTTGTCCGACATCGACGTCATATTTAAGAACTGCACCGAACTGAGTGATCGTTTCGAATTTACAGCAATGACGGGGTAGTGAGCCTATGGAACGCTGTTCAAGATGTGGGACTTGCAGCGGTAACATCAGCAATGATCATGTCTGTGACTTTTATGACTTGTGGCCGCCTTTATGCCGGAACAAGCACTATCTGACTCTATCTTACAAATCGCGTTGAATAATAAGGAAATCCATAGCTCCACACTTGGTTAGTTAGTTAGTTATTTAGCTAGTTAGTTAGTTAGTTAGTTAGTTAGTTAGTTAGTTAGTTAGTTAGTTAGTTAGTTAGTTAGTTAGAGGTTGGAGTGCCATGGAAAGTCTAGAAACCCATTTGAAGCCACGAGAAGCCAGGCCCTAGCACGGCTGTCCCGGAGCAAGCTGGGCTTCGTGAAGAGGGCAAAAATCAAAGGGGGCTCCGTACAGGGTCCGAATCTGAGCCCCGAAAAAAAATTGGGTTTTTGTGGGTCCCAAGATGTGCAATGCGTTGATAAAGCGAGGAGGAAAAAAGCTCGAGGAAACGACTCCTGGTATTTCCAGCTGCGCAATAATGGCGAGTGAGGACGAAAAAGTTCGATTGGAGCAGATCATTCATAGGTTTCCACTATCCGAAGGAAACGAGGCACTGCTGCGCTGCTGAAACTGCACGGACTGATTTGGAATCTTCGGTGAAATAAGAACAAAGGGAATACTTGGAGTTCTTGGAAAAGACATTTCAAACATTTGCAAAGTAAAAAAGCTGTGTTAGGTAACTAAGTCCAGACTTCACGGATTCACTTCAAATTTTGGGCAAAAATGTGTCTCAGCGTGCACAATAAGTGTTTGAAATGGTTCCCCAAACCTATGTGAATGAAAAAATTGTATGCTCATTAAGTGGTCCAGCCCTTCGCACGAAGGGCTGGACCCGCAGCCGCGAAGGGCTGAGCCTTTCGTGGCACTTCAGAAGCATAGATTTTCTATTCAGGCACAATAGTTTCGGTGGATTTTTCATACACCTATACCATTAATCTCGTGCTTTCATACGCACCTTAGTATGTCCCATATCATATCCTTTTAGCAGAGATATAGCCCAAAAAAGGTAAACTTTTTTATACCCTACGATGCGCCGACGGACAATAAGACAGCTCGCGTTTCATTTGCATTCAAATCAGTGCAGCAGCCCCATTCAAATCAGCCCAGCGTGTTTCTGCACGTCTTCCAGTGGATCTTTGATGTATTATGTCGTCTTCTTCCTTGCTATTCATTCAAAAGCTGTTTTTCTATTTAAGCTGCCTCCCACTTATGTCATCAGTGGTGGCATTGCTTGTAGAGGAATTCAGAATTCTCACTTCTCCCTCCTAGATTTATTACCACCAACTTTTATGAAAGTTTTCTGTGAACTCTGTATTGGTTTCTGTACTTTTTTCTTTAGAAATATTTCCTATAACTAACGTCGTTTTTGTCCTGCACACTTTTATGCGCTTGTCGACGTATTTTGAGAGAACTTTATACTAGTATCCTTAGATATCCGTGAAAAACGCGTCAATTTGAATTCTTCTCAATGTCTCGTTATCCAAGGGGGACTTCGTTAAATTTGGGTTTTTCAAAGCAGGCTTCGTTTTTGTTCCGACCCTACGGAAGGCTCGTGCTGGGGCCTGCGAGAAGCTATTAGAGTGTTGGAAGCAGTGTTTGCGGAATTTCCCGTTTTACTCCTGTGGGATTTCCATTTTCAGTTTTACCTTTTGCTGGTATTGGAATTCCACTCCCGCACACTCCCAGGTTAGGATCAATTAACACCTAAACAAGCGAAACCAGGTTAGAAAACCAAACTCCACTTTCTGCGCTTCCTAGCATCACCTACATAGTCTAGACAATAACCATTCCCGCTAACCATCGTTGGGTTTTATTGCTTATCCTTTCATGAATCCCATAAACTCTCATAAACATCTTCATGAGGGAACCCTATGGAACGGATGCCACAGTGACGAAGAGGCATAACGGTGGGCTGTGTACAGTGGACGTCAACGGCGGTGGCTCATCCGCGGCCTCGAAAATGACGCAACGTGACTGCGCTGCGCACGCCGGTATCAGTGTCGTCTGCTGCCGGGATGCTATTTCTAGTCGGTTTCTTCCCCATTTGATTTTAAAAAACCTAAAAATCGGGTAAGAAAGCTGCTAGACATAGCATAACAGCGGCAGAAAACATCGTTCGTGACGCACGCGGCGGTTTATGCAGCGTACTTCTCGAGGCCGCAGATGGGCCACCGTCATCGACGTCCACTGAACTTGTGCTATGAAGCTGGCCTAAACTAGATGAAAGAATTGGTAGGCAGGGTCAAGCGTGTGTTGATAAATTATCAACGGGGGTCGTATGGTGGGCGGATAAAGGGGGGGGGGATCGTAGATGGAAGGGATCGTGGTTGTGGTAGAGAAATAGGGTACTACTTTCAGTGTTCCTAGACCACAAAACGTCATTCTATGGAACTTACCCAACTGTGCCTCATCCCCGTGTTTCAGATCTCCACGTCCAAGAGGAAAGATTCAGCACGAGAATTATGGAGATGAGGTTTTGTCGATAAAAATGGCCTTTTTTACATGTTCTTGGAGCCAGTTGCAGGAAAAGGATCTATCGCCCTAAAAGCGCAATCCTTCGACAATTCAAAACTTGAAAAAAATCCGCATCTCAGCGGGCTAGGTCTCCTGTTATTCAGGTCCATGCCTCTGAGCGAGTCAGAATTTTAGGTAAGAATATTTGCACTCTCGTACTGCCAGTCCTGTCCAGTCCTGCAGGCCGACAAAACGTCATTCTATGGAACTTACCCAACTGTGCCTCATCCCCGTGTTTCAGATCTCCACGTCCAAGAGGAAAGATTCAGCACGAGAATTATGGAGATGAGGGTTTGTCGATAAAAATGGTCTTTTTCACATGTTTTATCGACGGAGTTGAATCGCGACGGAGACAAATGTGGAAAAAAGAGCTGTGCAGCCTGAATACCAAACCTTCGACTATTTAAAACTGGAAAAAGATCGGCACCTTAACGGGCTAGCCCTCCTGCTAGCCAGGTCCATCTACAGCCATACAGTCCTTGTCGAAAAGATAGACGGATTCCGTCACTGCAGAAATGCGGCGGGACCTGAACGATGGATGCGGAGAGAGCATGCTCCAAGTGAGAGGGTGCAGTAGGTCCACCGCGATTCTGCGACCGCGACGATATGAAACCGCACGCGCAATTCGTCTATCTTTTTGGACAAGGACTGTACCTCTGAGTGAGCCAAAATTTTGAGTGGACTTTTTGCACGTACGTCCTGCTCAGTCCTGCAACTCGATAAAGTGTCCTTTCGTGCATTGCTTTCGATAATCTCGAGTTGTTTTAATTCTTGCAAAAATTTTAGCCTCGGAGGGGATCGAACCCTTGACTATGTGGATGCCGTATATCGATATTTTGAAGTAAATCGCTTGAGTGAGTCTGAAGTCATGATTTCAGAGCGATATTCGCCAACCTTTCGCAAAAATTCTGGATAGATAGGGGATCGAACCCTTGACGGTGTGCGCGATTGCTACTCCTACTGCTGCTATGACGTTTGAATTGAAAGACGAGTAGTGTCTGCGTTTTCGTTCCCATTTTTTGTGTGAGAAGGGGGGGGGGGGTCGTATAGGGGTCGACTTTCTATTATCATCACCCTTGACCCTGTTGGTAGGTTCGAGAGAATTCATAGAGTACTGCGTGAACATGTGAGAAGAATCGCACGGTTTACACTATATTATTTCGAGAAAAAATTCAGAATTCTAATTTTTTTTCCTTAAGAATACACTGCGGTGCAAATGGTCACGCTCCCAGAAAATTGAGGTTCAGGATGTTCGAGATCCATTCGAGTGTATTCTTAGAGAAAAAATTAGAAATCTGAATTTGTTCTCGAAAACAAGAGTGTAAACCGTGCGATTCTTGTAGTGTAGATCTATTAAACAAAGCGCCGTAAGGGGGCTAGAGCGGTTAGAGATACGGGGCGGCACTCATAGACACCGCAATCTTGAGGCGCAGACTGTGTAGCGAAATGGCCGATTTCCATGGACGCAGACACGTTCGCTTCGGGACCCGAAATTACGTCACTGCTGGCTCTCCCGCATGCACGGGATGGTGATTTCATCACCTTCGCTGGCGGTCTCGCAGCATAGAAATGAGGGAGTGTTTACAAGCTTACAGGCTGCACAATATACGCAGCAGGAAAACCGGCCTTCCACTGATGCGACGCTGAGTGCACTTGCAGGAAGAGATGGACGGGTGCTATAAGGGCTGCCGCGTCTCGGAAGCTCGGGAGGGTGGACCTGCGGGGCCGCCTCATCTGGTGGGTGATATTGTCGCATCGCCTCTAAATAGGAAGGCATGACAGTGTATATCCAATCAACTAAATACGGATACGGGTCCACCGATGGAGAAAGGGCCCGCCCAGTGCTGTGGGGAACGCCATGAGGTGGGTCCAGCTACGGAGAAAAGGCTAGCTAGGGCTCAATGGAGCGGGGGACGCCAAGATACGGGTCCACCGATGGAGAAAAGGCCCGCCTGGCCCAGTGGTGCGAGAAACTCCATGACATGGGTCCACCGATGGAGAAAGGGCCCGCCGTGGCACAATGCTGTGGGGAACGCCAAGAAACGGGTCCACCGATGGAGAAAGGGCCCGCCGTGGCCCAGTGGTGCGGGGAACGCCGAGATACGAGTCCACCGATGGAGAAAGGGCCCGCCGTGGCCCAGTGCTGTGGGGAACGCCGAGACACGGGTCCACCGATGGAGAAAGGGCCCGCCGTGGCCCAGTGCTGTGGGGAACGCCAAGAAACGGGTCCACCGATGTAGAAAGAGCCCGCCGTGGCCCAGTGCTGTGAGGAACGCCGAGACACGGGTCCACCGATGGAGAAAGGGCCCGCCTGGCCCAGTGCTGTGGGGAACGCCAAGAAACGGGTCCACCGATGGAGAAAGGGCCCGCCGTGGCCCAGTGGTGCGGGGAACGCCGAGATACGAGTCCACCGATGGAGAAAGGGCCCGCCGTGGCCCAGTGCTGTGGGGAACGCCGAGACACGGACCCACCGATGGAGAAAGGGCCCGCCGTGGCCCAGTGCTGTGGGGAACGCCGAGACACGGACCCACCGATGGAGAAAGGGCCCGCCGTGGCCCAGTGGTGCGGGGAACGCCGAGACACGGGTCCACCGATGGAGAAAGGGCCCGCCGTGGCCCAGTGCTGTGGGGAACGCCATGAGGTGGGTCCAGCTATGGAGAAAAGGCCCGCCAGGGCTCAATGGAGCGGGGGACGCCAAGATACGGGTCCACCGATGGAGAAAAGGCCCGCCGTGGCCCAGTGGTGCGGAGAACGCCAGATACGGGTCCACCGATGGAGAAAGGGCCCGCCGTGGCCCAGTGCTGTGGGGAACGCCGAGACACGGGTCCACCGATGGAGAAAGGGCCCGCCGTGGCCCAGTGCTGTGGGGAACGCCGAGACACGGGTCCACCGATGGAGAAAGGGCCCGCAGGGGCCCAGTGCTGTGGGGGAACGCCATGAGGTGGGTTCAAATATGGAGAAAAGGCCCGCCAGGGCTCAATGGAGCGGGGGACGCCAAGATACGGGTCCACCGATGGGAGAAAAGGCCCGCCTGGCCCAGTGGTGCGGGGAACGCCGAGACACGGGTCCACCGATGGAGAAATGCCCGCCGTGGCCCAGTGCTGCGGGGAACGCCAAGACACGGGTCCACCGATGGAGAAAGGGCCCGCCTGGCCCAGTGGTGTGAGAAAATCCATGACATGGGTCCACCGATGTAGAAAGAGCCCGCCGTGGCCCAGTGGTGCGGGGAACGCCGAGACACGGGTCCACCGATGGAGAAAGGGCCCGCCGTGGCCCAGTGCTGTGGGGAACGCCAAGAAACGGGTCCACCGATGTAGAAAGAGCCCGCCGTGGCCCAGTGCTGTGGGGAACGCCGAGACACGGGTCCACCGATTGAGAAAGGGCCCGCCTGGCCCAGTGGTGTGAGAAACTCCATGACATGGGTCCACCGATGGAGAAAGGGCCCGCCGTGGCCCAATGGTGCGGGGAACGCCGAGACACGGGTCCACCGATGGAGAAAGGGCCCGCCGTGGCCCAGTGCTGTGGGGAAAGCCAAGAAACGGGTCCACCGATGTAGAAAGAGGCCGCCGTGGCCCAGTGCTGTGGGGAACGCCGAGACACGGGTCCACCGATGGAGAAAAGGCCCGCCGTGGCCCAGTAGTGCGAGAAACTCCATGACATGGGTCCACCGATGGAGAAAGGGCCCGCCGTGGCCCAGTGCTGTGGGGAACGCCATGAGGTGGGTCCAGTATGGAGAAAAGGCCCGCCGTGGCCCAGTGGTGCGGGAACGCCATGACATGGGTCCACGATGGAGAAAGGGCCCGCCGTGGCCCAGTGCTGTGGGGAACGCCAAGAAACGGGTCCACCGATGGAGAAAGGGCCCGCCGTGGCCCAGTGCTGTGGGGAACGCCAAGAAACGGGTCCACCGATGGAGAAAGGTCCCGCCGTGGTCCAGTGCTGTGGGGAACGCCAAGAAACGGGTCCACCGATGGAGAAAGGTCCCGCCGTGGCCCAGTGCTGTGGGGAACGCCAAGAAACGGGTCCACCGATGGAGAAAGGGCCCGCCGTGGCCCAGTGCTGTGGGGAACGCCAAAAAAGGGTCCATGGAGAAAAGGCCCGCTAGGGCCCATGGAGCGGGGGACGCCAAGATACGGGTCCACCGATGGAGGAAGGGCCCGCCGTGGCCCAATGCTGTGGGGAACGCCATGAGGTGGGTCCAGCTATGGAGAAAAGGCCCGCTAGGGCCCAATGGAGCGGGGGACGCCAAGATACGGGTCCACCGATGGAGAAAAGGACCGCCGTGGCCCAGTGCTGTGGGGAACGCCGAGACACGGGTCCACCGATGGAGAAAGGTCCCGCCGTGGCCCAGTGCTGTGGGGAACGCCGAGACACGGGTCCACCGATGGAGGAAGGGCCCGCCGTGGCCCAGTGGTGCGGGGAACGCCGAGACACGGGTCCACCGATGGAGAAAAGGACCGCCGTGGCCCAGTGGTGCGAGAAACTCCATGACACGGGTCTACGGATGGAGAAAGGTCCCGCCGTGGCCCAATGCTGTGGGGAACGCCATGAGGTGGGTCCAGCTATGGAGAGAAGGCCCCCGAGGGCCCAATGGTGCGGGGGACACCAGGATACGGGTCCACCGATGGAGAAAGGGCCGACCGTGGCCCAGTGGTGTGGGGGACGCCAGGATACGGGTTCACTTTAGTGTTGAGAATGGCAGGATGCGAACCCGCCCCCTGAAGAACGGATCCGGCTTGCCCTAACTGTGAGGAAGGCGCCAGAATGCGGGCGCTCTGATGGAGGAAGGGCCCGCCGTGGCCCAGTAGTATGGATAACACCAGGATACGGGTCCGCCAACATAGGATTTGTCCGCTGTGACTCAGTAAAGTGGAGAATACCAGGATACGGTTCAGGCCTAATGTGTGAAGATGGCGCCAGAATACGGGTCCACCGATGGAGGAAAGTCCGCTGCGGCCCAGTAGTGTGGAAAACACTCGGATACAATTCCGCTTTGTCCAATAATGTGGGGTACGGCAGGATACAGTTCCGCCGATGGAGAACGCGTCCGCGTTGGCCCGATAGTGAGGAATACGCACGAATACGCCATACGATGGGGAACGAACTTCTCATTCGCATACTGAACTCATAAGAAGGACTTCATGTTTGGACCCATTGGAAGATTTGTTCTGCTTCTCTTATACGTAACTTATAAGAAGGTTTTTGAATTTGAGATCAGTTAATGATTACTTTTGCTCATTTGCTAATTTTCCAAGCATTTTGCACGTGTGGAGCTTTTGCACATGCCTCAAGTGGCTGCCCCACCCCACTTTCTAGCGTCCCGAAGGGGCGCTAGTTTCAAACAAAGCGCCAATACTTTCGGCCACCCTTTCGAGATGGTAAATCTGTGAGCTACAAGGCCAAACGTCCCATCATGCGTTGCCAGTTCATGCCTTTATCTCAGGGAAAGTACGAAGAGAATATTCGGATTCGAGGTCGGGCCAATCAGTAGTTCCACCTTTGGGAACGAGGACCTTCCACCCTGTCCCACCTCAGAGAAGACTCCGAAAAGAAGTCAGAAGCAGTGCTCATCTAGGTTGGACAAAGCTGCGAGCTTTCAGGCTGCACAATGTACGCAGCAAGAAAACCTCCCTTCCACTGTTGCGATGCTGTACGCGCTTCCAAAGAAGAACTGGGCGGGATTTATGAGAGCTGCAGCGTCTAGCCAGCGAAGGAGAAGTTGAACTTACGCGGTCGCCCCACTGATTTCTCACAGCGATTGTGCAGTCACGAGATCCTTTGTTTCGAGAAAGCTGAGAAAGAGTAAAAGCCTCAACATATCAAGGCATGACATTGTGTAACCAATCAACAATATACGGATACGGGTCCAGAAAAGGGCCCGCCGTGGCCCAATGGTGCGGGGGCGCTAGGATACGGGTCCACCGACAGAAAAAAGGCCCACAGTGGCCCACTGGTGTGGGAAACGCCAGTATACGGACCCACCGATGGAGAAAGGACCCGTCGTGGCCCAATGGTGTGGAGAACGTCAGGATACGGGTTCACTTTGGTCCGATCGTGTTGAGAATGCCGGGATGCGAACCCGCCCCTAGAGAACGGACCCGGCTTGCCCTAAATGTGAGGAAGCAGATGGAGGAAGAGCCCGCCGTAGCCCAGTGGTGTGGATAACACCAGGATACAGGTCCTCCAATGTAGGATTGGTCCGCTGTGACTCAGTAAAGTGGAGGATACCAGGATATGGTTCAGCCGACGGTGAACGGGTTCATTGCGGACTAATGGTGAAGATGACGCCAGAATATGGGTCCACCGATAGGCGAAAGCCAGCGGCCCCGTAGTGTATAGAACATTCGGATACGATTTCGCCTTGGTCCAATAGTGTAGGAACGAAGTATACAGTTCCACCGATGGAGAACGCGTCTGCGTCGGCTCGGCCCGGTAGAATACGCTATACGATGGAGAACGGACTTCTCATACTCATACTCAACTCATAAGAAGGACTTCATGTTTGGGCTCATTTAAAGATTGACTCTGCTTCTTTATCAATTTTCTAGGGATTTGGCAAGTGCGAAGCCCTTGCACATGTCCCAAGTGGCTGCCCCACCCCACTTTCTAGCGTCCCGTAGGGGCGCTAGTCGAATACATACGGATAAGGATCGATATGTATCTTTTCCTTGCGCCCGGATCGGACTCCGATGCACTATAAAAGTAACTTTAGTTGACGTTATTCGTGAAGTGAATGAGAAAGACAATTTCAAATTCTTCATCGCTCCTCCTAGGAGGTGCTAGATGTTGAGCAGACCACTCTTATTCCTATCTGAATTTTTGGAAATGTGATTTCGTTAATGCATACACCGATGTGCACATCAAAGCCACAACAAAAACGTCGCCATTAGTACAATGTAAATTCATTCCCAGAAAGTTCAGAAGAAGAACCACAACGAAAGTTTCGGTTAAAGACTGTTGCCATCCTGTATGACATCCCATTTGAGACAGCGAATGCCGTATTTTGTGTACAATGCCAGCTAGATTTTGAAAACCGCGAAAATAACGGCAATCTTGAGATAAGACGAAATCTGCATGTCCGAAACTTCCGGGAACTTTCGGCTTTTTTTCGCTATTTTTCGGAAGTTGGAGGCTTGAATTCGATGCGGAGGAGGCCACATTATAACATGTGATCCCGAAAAGATGATTGGTAAGAAAATCAAGAAGATTTGTGTAATTTCAGCCTCAATTCTTGAATTCTGCTTGTCAGCCGGCTACAGACAGTCAGTTTAGCAATAGCTTCACCGTTTATTATATACAGGGAACTCCAAACGGACGCAGACAATTGTCTGGGCTGCGGCGCAGCTCTCTTGGGCAGAGACGTGGGCGCTTCGCAAGCTGATCGCCTGCGTCTCTGCCCAAGAGAGCCGCGCCGCGGTCCCGACTATTGTTTGCGTACGTTTGGAGTTCCCTATAAGGGGGATACATGCATTGCAACCAATTAGCGGTTTCGAAGAAGTTTTCCACCCATGCAGAAAGGAATATTGATATTAATTAAGGGATATTAATATTAATATGGACGAATCCCACGCTTGTATTTTGGTGCTACTATTCGATATATGAACTCACGGTTTCGCATGTTTCAAGGATAGACTGTATTAATTCACAGAAGGCGTCTGGTCCAACTTTGTCTGCAATTGCTTTGCCCGCAGAATGCGTCTGGGAGGATATTTCAGCGAATGCCAGTAGGGAAGCATAAGAATGGAAGGAATCACACCATATGCATATCACCTGATAGAGTGTACATATAACATCATAACGTGGTACAAGCCCGGAAACCGTGAAGATAACTCTTTCCGGTGAGTAGCCCTAGCTTATCACAATCCTCTGTCACTTCAAGATTCCAAATCATTAATGAAATCTGACGGAAAGACGCGCTTGAATACGTGGTACGAAACTTCTTCTGTGAACGATGACTATCTTTCTTGGGGAGATAATTCCACTGATATTAGTCTTATCCGAACTGTTCAACAGTGGTAAAAGCACTGATAAAGTTCCTAGTAATGGACATGCCAAAATCCAAGTACAACGGCTAAGCGGGCGACACCATAGGAGATAATCTTTGGTATTATCAGCTTCCTGCCTAGATTCGTTCTTTCTCTTTGAATTGGATGCACAGGATTATACGAGAGTAGGGAAATCGTTTAATTGAAAGGAGTAGGTATGCGACGCAGATTAAAGTGTGATGTAAAGGTTTTATAGGCAGATCAGCAACTTCAGGGTGCTCAGATTTTATCAGCAGACCGAACACGAGAAGTAAGTGACCCTTTGCTGTTAGAACTATTTCTTTCATTCTTCTGCAGATCAGCGCCAGATACGACTTTAGTTGTTTTCAATGAGATTTCAAGTGTATATGCTCGTGTCCTCTCCTCGCAAAAGCGTGTGTGATGTTCGAGTTCAAGAATCGAAACTCAATCAGTGTTGCTATTGGAGGTGTTGTGAAAGAAAAGCTCGAATATCCTTTATTTGCTTAATACACTTTTCTGAGTAGCCCTCCCTTTACCTTATGAAGAAATGAGGCTGAACCAACCCAAGATTAATGTGGCAAAGGAACGAGACAACAGTTGACACAGAAATGAGTCCTTAATAACTAGATGAGCTGTAGCAGACAGAGTTTACATAGATATGTGGCATTGAAACGTATATCTAACTACCCCCTGGAAGTAAAAAGGCTAAGCAGGCGAGACAGGTTCTCAGCAATTCTGGTATAAGAAAGTGGTAGGATAAGCATCTGATTGCAAGAAGGTTACAGGGTTTGAAAATGACAACCCACAAACATGATGGCCTCATTCGAAATAAAAAGGAATGCATCACATTTCGCCAAGAAGGTGTATTGTCACTCAACTTGAACAATTTCTCGGAGACGGTATTCGTTCGCCGCTACTTCTTTCCAACATATCCCCAGTTACCGCCTCCTTTACAGAGTGTCGTCTTAACCTCCAATTTCGAAAGTTCTAGAATGCCGGTGTCATAATACTTATCCACTCTGCGTCCATTCACGATAAATTGCGGTGGAACTTTCAGGAGGCTTGTCTTGAAGCAATTCTAAATGGATATCGTTAGAATATAACGGATAAAGTGAACAGAACTATCGAACAGGTGCCTATAGTGAGTCAACAAACGCAGGTTCGATTGCTTTGTCGCTGATAACAGCGTTTATGTAAAATGCTGTGTAGGGTAAAATTGTGAACGCAGCAGTGAGTTGACTTAATTTTGGTTTCTGTAGTCTAACTTTTGTGTTCAACTGATTGCTCTAGTTAATCTGTATATGTATATAAAAGTCAAAGTTTGTGTGTTTGTGTGTTTGTATGTATGTCCGGAATAGAAATGGCGGAGGATTGTACTATCCAAACCAAATTTTGCATGCAGGTCCATCAAGGACCGGCGGAGGTTATAGGCTACTTTGCTTATCGATTTATTGACTTTATTGATTTTTTTCCACTGTTGCCCATCGGGTGGTAAAGAGATGTCTATTGGGGTACCTCAATACGCTGAACGCGAATGACAACCATTCCGGGCGAAGTATCGATTTATCAATTTTATTGGTTTTTCGGCGTTCTTGCACACGGGTCGGTGAAAGCGTGCCTTCTGGGATTTTCCGAAATGCTGAACGTGGATAATGGACGTGGTGGATAATAACGTGGATAATAATTTTAGAAGGATTTATTTACCAGTCGAGCAACTTTACCCCATTTTCTGAGGGGAGGAGGGGTGAAGAGAGGTCACTTAAGCCAATCACCAAATAATGAACAAGTGATTTTTTTGTTCAACAAGTGTTGGCATCAGCCTTGAATGGCCGGGAGAAGTTGAACACCCGAGCGAAGCCGGCCACACCATCTAGTCTCTTTATAACAATACCTCACACTAACTGCTTAAGGAATGATTGGGCCAGAAGTCCATCCTAGTTTTGCTGCCTGAAGACAGCACACGCTTGAATCTTCGTGTTCGAGATTTTGCTGGTTTTTGGGGTTTTGAGTTGAACTCATATCCAATAGCAAAAGAAACCTACGGGAAATTCACAGAATCGTGGTGTTATTAGTCGTGTGAATATGAGCGCTCCGTCTGACACTTGTGGGTCCCGCAACTCAAAGGTCACATACGTTTGTACCGAGCGGCCGCAGCCTGTGTGCGCTGGCACGTGCAAGGCAGCTGTGTTCGTGACTTCGATGTAGATTTCTTCGAAGGTAAGTCGTGATTCTTCTTTTTCTTCGATGAACTTTGTTTTTGTGTTGTACTGACAATGTATTCGACAATTAGCGGTCCAACTCGGTGTCGAGAATTTCGACGGGTGTTTGAAGGCAGTGTGTCACCTCGTTTCGTGTTTCAATGTTAGCGGATTCTGAATCTCCTCGATGCGCTGAATCCAGCGGTGTACATGTAATGTCACGGAACGGCCTTCAAACTTTTTTCAAACGTTTTTCGGAACGGAACGATCTGCCCAAGCGATCCGTGAAATGCCCTTCCGTGCCCTACGAAAACGGGGTTCTCGTCGTTCCCAAGGGTTTTGACGTGAATCTTTGGAATCAGCGTGATGAGAAGGTCTAGGGTCTGTTACTGTCTACAGGCCACGAAACATGGTGACATACTACCCTTAGAGGCAGCACCCACGGAAATTCTCACTCCTGAGATGAGTCGCTTACCATGTAGCGGGCTGCTAGACAATCGCTACAGTAAGGCGAACACTGTGGTTGGCTGCTCACCTGCGAAAATACTGCCGTGGACACATCTGCCGCTGTTACAAAATCCCATTATACCGCGACAAAAGGGTTTCGTTGCGCTAGCTAACGCAGGGTGTGCGCATGTGGTTTAGCGGAGGATGGTTTATGGAGTTCGTACCATTTCCAGGATTTCGTGGCGAGACCCATCACGAAACACTCGTCCGCGCTGTGAACACACCTGAGCTGCCGCCATCATTTTCTGGTTTTTTTTTTGTGCGTGTTTCACGCTACTTCCATTGTTGTCGATGAGTTCATCGTCCCTGAAAATCCCATTATACCGCGAAATCTTCAACCCAAAAATTTCCGTGAGTGCTGCCTCTAAAGGCAGTTTGTCGCCTCGTTTTGTGGGTTGTAGATATTAACAGATTCTAGACCTCCTCGTCGCACTGATTCTAATAATGTACGTCAAAGCGCATAAACATGACAAATTCGCCGTTTTCGGAGGGTCCGAAAGTGCATTTCACGGACCATTTGGGCAGATCAGTCCGTGGCTGTGCTGGCAACGCGCCACTGCTGCAGCGTTGGCCAACACGCTTTCACTTGTCTGATCGACAAGATCAACGCCCTCACGCATCCACCGTTTCAACAAATTGTTCCAAATCTCGTCCCGAAAAACGGTCAAAAACGCGATTAAAGACCGTATACATAATATTTTATGTATACCGCTGGACTCAGCCCATCGAGGAGACTCGGAATTCGCCAAAACCTCGGACAGGTGATGCACTGCCTTTAATTATATTGGGTTGTTCGGAAAGTAATTGGGATTTTTAGGGGTTTCAGAAAAAAGTTTATTTTCTCACAATGAAAAAACATTAGTCAATGATATATTTTCCGTTTTGTTCGATTGTCTTTCGCCATCTTTCTGGCAATTTCATAATTCCCCTCTCATAGAACTTCTGGTCTTTTTCGGCAAAAAACTGGGCTAGATGAGATTTGATATCCTGATCATCGCTAAATGTTTTCCCATTCAAATAGTTCTGCAACGATCTAAACAAATGGTAATCGGATGGCGCGAGATCAGGGCTATATGGTGGATGCAACATCAATTCCCAACCAAGCTCCAATAATTTTTGCCGAGACGCCAAAGATGTATGAGGTCTTGCATTGTCTTGGTGGAAAACTACTCCTTTGCGATTCGCTAATTCTGGCCGGTTTTTTTAAATTGCCTCATCTAATTTCACCAGTTGCTGACAGTAGAGGTCCGAGTTGACATTCTGTTTCTTGGGAGCACCTCAAAATATATTACACCTTTGTAGTCCCACCAAACTGATAGCATGACCTTCTTTTGATGGAGATGAGCTTTGGACATCGTTTGAGCAGGTTCATCCGGTTTTGACCATGATCGCTTGCGAGTAGCATTATTGTAGACAATCCATTTTGCATCACCAGTTACTATTCGCTTCAAAAATGGGTCGTCTTCATTGCGTTTCAAGTGCAAATCACAGATACTAACTCGCTGCGTCAAGTGAATTTCCTTCAACTCATGTGGCACCCAAACATCTAGCTTTTTTACTAGTCCAAGTTTTTTGACATGCTCGTGAACTGTTCCAATGAATGCGTTGGTCTTCTCAGCAAGCTCTCGTACGGTTACATGACGGTTGGCTTCGATTAATGCCATCAACTGATCATCATCAACGCCTACTGGCCGACCAGAACGTTGTTCATCTTGAAGTGAAAAATTGCCGGAACGGAATTTTGCGAACCAATTGTCACATGTGCTCTGTGATAAGGCATTAACACCGTATGTTTTACATATATCGTGGAAAGCATCAGCAGCTCTTTTGCCACTATGGAAGTAAAAAAGCAAAATGTGCCGAAAATGCTCCTTCTGACACTCCATGTTCAAATTGATCATAAAAATGCAAATGGAAATGAAATCTGCGCACTTTCTCCAAACAGAAACACAAATACGTCCTCCTAATATATATCGAATGAAAACAAATAATAACAGCAAAAACCTTCCAAAGCTAGCGTTTGAAAAAATTGTTTTCGAAAAGCCCAATTACTTTCCGAACAACCCAATACATCTGTGCAATAACAGTGCGCATATTATGCTGACACCAAGAGCGTGTAGAACGTCACTTAAATTCGCATGAAAGAAGTAGGACTTGTAAATAAAAAAGGAATGCCTCAGCCGTGTGACGACTCATACCAATCATTCGAATATTCGAATAAAGAAATTTTCGAAATACTCGAATAAATGAGTGGCATTGTTTCAGAAGTAGTTTTGCGATGCATTAATTCACAGAACTTCTCAAATCAGAAAAATCAGAAAACAGTCGTGTCATGTGCGAAGAAACAGAAATACACATTTTCAAATTAACTCTTCTTCTGGTGTGCTTTAAAAGCGGAATTCCATCTCATTTTCGTATATATCTAAAAGTATCTGAACCATCAGCAGATTCCTAGTTTTCTTGAGACGCTGTTCACGGAATGTTCCAAGGTGCTTTTTGATCCGTCTTTCAGGACGGCGTCTGTAACACTGCTGCACAATGCCCTTACCCCGTCTTTAGTTTTTGTTCCGTAGTGCTTCTCGCTTCACTACGCCCTCTTTGGTCACGAAGTAAGACAAGAAAGGCGGTCACTCTTTAAATAAAGTGAGAGAGAATGTCACAAGATTGGTGAAAATGGGATAGCAGTCACCTGTGGCGGACGCAAAAGGACGCCCATCCCCCCCCCACCCGAATGGGTCCTCGTATATGCCGTTGTTTCCCAGGAGTTGCCCATGGCAGTGGTCAGCAGACCTCAGAACCAACACACCGGCGGAGCAACCACCAGAAAACACGCAACCTGAGACAGACGAGACATGTAACCCGCGTAGGCTGGCAGCACGACTGGCCTGAGTCAGAATGCATGTGTTCACCTGCCACGTAACACACAACACATAACTGCACTGGAGGCCCCTTGGCTGCCAACTATACCGCTATCATACGAGGAACACAACTAGGTCCTATACACTATGCACAACTTGCAGCACTTACAGCACTCACATCGTAACGGCACATGTGATATTAATGATGATCTGCCACCTCACTTTCCGGCTAATACACATGTGTAAGTTAGAAATTGTGCTGACTATTGTGGCCACATAAACACAAAGGGGAGGATCCAACCAACCCAGTCACTACGGGTCATAGCAAGCACAAGCTCCTCGGAAGTTCGGACAAGCGGGGAGTGTGAGGAGGTGCTCAACACCTCGCGCAGACCTCACTTATACCGAGTTATCTCAGACTTGGGTACAGCTCCTCCTCCCACCTTGGCCTGTGCGTGGTGGAATCGACACATGTGACCATCATCAACCATCATCCCTCGACTTCATCGCGTCCGCTCCTTGCAAGTGGCACACGCAGAATGGACCTGAGCACTATTTATACGCTCGCGGCGCGGGGGGCGGAGCTTAACGTACGCGTGAGGGGAGCTTGAGGAACAGAGTTCGGCACAAGCTTATCTCGAGCAGAAAAATTTACAAAGTCCCCTTTGACGTAGCCAAGAATATACGAAGGACGTTGTGAACAAGTTAAAACAAGATCGTGCGAAGGAAATGGGCTTTGTGTTTTCAATGCACCTCGACATGTCCACACGAACTAACAAGTGTTAACAAGTACACTGGCGGTGGAGCACGTTAACACCGTCATATAATTTTTGAATTTCCACCTGAAATATGAGAAGGGATGGAGATTTTGGAGGCTTCTGCTCGTTTCAAAATCAAGCAATTCTAATTTCCTCCGGCAGTTGGTGTTAGAGGCGCACTCGTAATGCTAATACGAAGTTCGAGCAGCTTCTGTGCAGGACCCGTCCTTTTATGAGTGCTGACAGCAGTTCTGTAGGCAGAAATTTTGCATGATAACCGGTGAAACTCGTTTCAAAATCAAACTATTCCAATTTCCTTTGGCAGTTGGTGTTAGAGTCGTACTCGCAATCTTAATACAATGTTCGAGCAGGATCCGTCCAGTACCAACAGTGCTTCGAGTACTGCAGGGTACTTTTTCAGGTGTAACTCCTACCAAAACCAATAGGATCGAATTATTTTTCGGAGTTGGATGGAACATTGCCATTTGCAGTCACGTGCCTGTTTCCAGAAATATCCCTGCAGTACTTGTCCTTTTGTAAGCGCTGGAAGCAGTGCTTTTGGCAGAAGTTTTGCGTGATAACATAACAAACTCTTGCTAAAACCAATTGATTCCATTTCCTGCGACAGGAAGAGTAGGAGTACTATTCGTTGTCTTACTGTGAAATTTTAGTAGAATTCGTTTAGTACCAACGATGCTGTGGGTACTGCTGGGTACTTTTTCAAGTGTAATATCTAAAACATGTATTAATTTTACTCTTATTTCAGTCAGAATTGATAGAATTAATGAAGAAAAATTCTTAGGTTCAATCTCCCTTCCTTGCTCTTGTTCCCAAAGAAGTGGATGATTATTCAAGCAAGGTTCAAGTCCCAGGTACGAAGTCACTTTTGCTCACCTCATCGCTTACGAAGCCCCGATTGCCTTGAGTCAAATCTTTGCCGAAGTCTGATTGATGTTCTCAAATTTTTTAATCTCCACCCGCGTCCCCAAAGTGGGCCCCAAATTGTTTTGAATGGTTGAATTGGATTTCAAATCGAAACTGTGATGCATGTTGGAGAGCAGATTAAGCGCTACACTTTAGTCACAAAAGATGCAGTGAAAACAGCAGTTTAGACACGAGGAATGGATTCTGATAAGAAAAATGCCGTTCACAGGTGAAAATGGGGTCGACGTCGGTTTTTGGGAGTTCCAAGAAATTGATGGAAAGACCATTAAAATTGAATATTAGGCAAAATTTTCAGAAGCTTTCGCTGTGATGACCCGTGCCACACGCGCGGATTTGAACAGGAAGAAAGATTTGTCGCTCCACGTCAGCAGACCACTCAAGCAGGTGTTATGGCTAATCAAAGAACTTGCAATAATGAAATCAAAAACTCCACCTCATTCAATGATATTTTTGCATTGGCCTCGACCTGTGTCTGTCTTCAAATTTTAACAGCTTCGCGTCAAAGACAAGATTCTCATCAAGAGACGAGCTAATCTTGGCTCTCTCCCGTTATTCTGACTACATCAGAGAAATTCATTCTTGATAGAAAAGGAAAAATTAAAAACAGACCAGACCACGTGTGTTGAGCTTCGCAGGGATTGGGTTATGGAACAAAATATTAAGTGCACTAGATTTGTTTTCTTCCACTCTGTTTCTCATGCTATTACAGCAGTGATTCATCGGACTCCTGTGGAAGGAGTTATCTGTAATCAAGTTAAACTACGCACTTCGCACCCCAACCCCATGTTCCTACCGTGTCTCATCCAAGAAATCAACTTCATTTCTGTCCCTGACCTACGTAAAGGACAAAACTAATACCGTTCAGGTTTGTCTTCCTCGGAGGTTGGTGACCGCCTACTTCTCTCTGTTTCTTAAATTGGCATGGACTTTTCGATTTGGAATTTTTTGAACAACCAAACAGTAAAGCCGAAAGAGGAGTTAGCAAGGGATTAGAAGTTTGCAAGTGATATGATGAGCAGCGTCTGTTATGTAATTTGAAACAAACCAGGTCCCTCTTTTCCATGGGTCTTGTCAGTATTGTTCAATTGTTCTATTAAGCAATCAAAGAAAAATAATAAGAGGTTAACGACGCATGCTTGACGTTCGCATTCAGTCAAGATGGCTCAGTTGCTGAGGGCAAATCATAATATGTAATCCGTGAATCTTGGCAATTTCATCATTAAACCGATTATTCGAATAATGGATGCTCGGATATTCGAATATTCGAATAATCAAATATTTCAACCATTCGAATTATTCGAGTATTCGTTCAAATACCAATGTATACTAGTCATGCGCTACGAGTAGGTTGCGGGACATCTAGTACCTGAGTTGTAGCGGCCCGTAGCCGACTACATGCAAACAGCCGACGATATGACTAGGAGACGATTATAAAAGATTTGATCACACAGCTCCATTAAGAGGACCTTTTAAAAGACTGTCAGAGCTAATCGGACCAGAAGACCTGCAGGAGAAGCAGTTGTTGTTGAGGTCATTCGTCGTCTTTCTACCGCGGTCTTTCTGCATCGACTCGATCTAGCAGTCCTTCAGGAAGTCGGTGTGGATAGGATTGAAAGTTCCTTAGAGTTTCAGGATATTCATAGAACTCATCTGCGACGCTTTTAAGACATGAAACCCTTTGACTGAACACTTGGATTAAATTCCAAAGTAACTGCTTTCGAAGAATGCAAAGGAGGTCCACTCTGCGCACCCGCCGCCATCGGCCAGGAATGAGGCTGGGTATTATAACAGAAGATGAAGAGATAACAGAAGAACGCCACCTGTGACACGTATCAAATCCTTGTTCTTTTCTCGTTTATGATGGCTGTTTCACTTGAAGCACGAAGTTAAGTTTTGTTCGTTGTCGAATAAAATACGCTATTTTGGAACCAGATGCATCATCTTTTCTTACAGCTGTAGATGCGCGTCTTTTGATATATCTTAATTTTGCACTGCCCCTCATTCACAAAGGCTCACTACTCAGATGTCAAACGAATTCCCACCTTTTTTCCTTTGTGGTTACATTGATGGTAGATGTGCAGTATAGGATCGATATCGGATCTTATATCGTAGTCGGTTCCCCACAACTTGAAGGCGCCATTTTCATCAGTTTTGGTTTCGGCCATAAAACTGTTACCTACTGAAATGATTGCCAATTACTCAGTTAGAGTGTCTTGTGCATGTTCTTAGAAGAAGCTGAAGGTAGTTCTTACGAAGATCCTCATCAAATAGCATCACGTCTAGCCCCTTAGCAGCTTTGCCATGGCAACGGAGTATGCCTTTCACCCCGACGGATTGATAAAAATTAATTCCGTAGCAAGATGACAGAAGGAGTAAAAAAATGACCTCTTTCATCTGCAAGTGAGAGATGATTTGTTTTGCATGAACCAGCTAACGAAAGAACGGTTAAAAAACGCCAGCTAACGAAAGAACGGTTAAAAAACGATCTCAGGATGCCAAGAAATAGCGACAGTGACGGAATGACAGAAAAATCATAAGAATACGCAGTGTTCTAGCCAAGAGACCGGTAGTGCCCGCATTTGGCTGTGTTAGAAGCAGTATCTCGCATTTTATTTGCAGCGCATGCAGTAGTAAATTCTGGGAAAGGTTCATATGTACAGATAATCAAAAACTAATCCTTTGCGTCTCCTATAGAGATACATATATTGCATAGAGCATTGTCGTTGGTTTTTTTTTGAGTGAAGCGAAGGAAAGGAACAGCTATAACGACGTTTCTGAGGGAAGAAACATTTCGGCAATAAAACACCGAATCCCAGCCTTCACCTTCCAAAATCCTTCCACTTAAATACATGTCGCATGAATTTTATATTATTTGTATTTTATTTATATTCATATGGGAGGATATTATTTATTTGTATGTGTTACAGCACAAGAGGGGCAGAAGAATCTATCAAATCTTTCGAATCGCTCTTGTCAACGTCTTTATTTCCCATTAAAATGCAATTTGCATTGTCTTACGCTTTCAAAAAGGTATGAATTCAAGCCGATATATCACCAGTAACAATGCCGCCACAAGGGAGCTAAAATTCGGTGTCTTTTCATCTGTAGGGCCATTTTCAACCTAAAGCAATTTGTAGTCGTTTTCTCAGAAATTCTCAGTGTTCACCATATACTGCATCTACCCTGTTCAATCTTTGAGTCAAACATGCAGGTAAAAGTAGCACCTATATCCATGCATGACTCGTGTCAGAGTTACCGCGCGAGGCTCCTCACATGCGCAACTTAGCAAAAGATGCTAAAGTTTTGCTCCGTATATGTCTCTTCGGAGAAGGCCATCCGCCGCAGAGTCCTTGTACTGAGGAGTCAAGCCCGAACCAAACTTTGCACACTGGTCCATCAGGGGCCGGCGAAGGTTATAGGCTAATTTATGTCCAATACTAACAATTAGCTTATCGATTATATTGATTTTATCGATTTTTCACTGTTTCTGTCCAAGAGTAGATGAGGGCATGTCTACTATGGTTTTCCAATACACTGAGTACGAATATGACAACCATTTCGAATGTATTATATAGGCGCGGCTAACCGCGTCATGAGCGGTGCAGTGGGATGCAAGGATGGTTGAGATCGACTGTAGAATTTTTGGTAAGCTAACTGATATTAGAGGAGTCTAGAGGAGGAGTATGAAGCGGTGACTACGTGCATCCGTTGTCCGTCGCAGATACTGTAAAGGGAATGCACCCATTCAATGGCTCCAGAATGCAGGCTGCGTATGCAAGTTTAGGCTTGTCATGTCACGAAGGATCGGAGATGTTATTGGGTTTAGGACTTTGCTGAACGGGGATTTCCTAAAAAATAAAAAAGAAACTGAACGGGGATTTCCTAAAAAATAAAAAGAAACCTCACTGTTCATATGCTATATTTCAAAGAAAATTAAATGTGAACTGCTTCCACCGATTCTTATATAATCACCACATGACCACTCTAATCAGTTGGAAATTCTCAGCATGTGAAACTGCAAAATTAACTAAGGGCGAGGCTACATTGCATCTCGTATTGACATACAGGTTAATAATATAGGACTACTGCCAGCTATGTATCGTACTTCCTGGCATATATTCCTCGTTGATGTGTATGACCTAAAATCGAGGTCATAGCTAATCATTTAGAGCAGCTATAGCATATGTTCGCTTGGAAACGACCACTACTTTTACCAGACTTCCTTCCAACAAGGAATAGGTGGAATTATACTCAAGTGTTAGGGTTCCGATGATTGAGTGTTATTTGGATATTACTATGGATCTGCTCCAACGACTATCTCACTATGGCGCATCAAATAGCTGAAATAAAATATTCTGGTGACTTCCCCTGTTGAGCTCTTGACTTATGACTCCTTTTGTCAATGTTCGATCTTCAGCTCGTAAGAGGTTTTATGGTTCGTTAACGGTTTTTTCTTCCGAAATTAGTTGCCATATTGATTTGATCACTGACGTCCAGGTTGAAGCGAAGCACGAGTGCAGCGGGAATGTTCGGATGCTATAGCTACAGCGTGCGGCAAAAGTCTTTGGAAAAAATGAATTATTCGCTAAGACCAGTTAGGCCGTCCGGCTGAGGCCGGACTTCCAGACTTCTTGATTTCCTGATGCTCGCTTTGCTCCCATGACTTTATCCCTTTTTCATTTAATAGGCTCACAGCCATACCGCATTTTTGCTATAATGCGTTCCACATCCTCTCCATTGCTTTCCCTGATGTAGAACTGGACTGATCAAAAAGGATAACCCGCGTTTCTCAGCGCAATTTTATCTTTCACTCACCTGAAGTAGCTATTTGTAACTATATATAACCGATTCAACCTGGAATGACTACGCCAAATGCTTCACCATTCTTTGTTTGTTGTAACTGGTCAAATGATGAGAGCCAGTTTGAACATATAAAAAAGAAGGGTGCGGTGGGTTCGTGAACAAATGAGAGAAGAACAGCGCGGAAGGAGATGTGAGGTGGAAGGAATCACGCGGATTGCACACCCACTGCTTAGCTCTGACATTTGGTGTTTTGCGATCGATGTTAAGCGCCAGCGAACCGATCGAGCAAAGATAGACCCAACTCATGTTATTTGCTCAGTAGTGAACACCGGCGCAAGATTATCACGCCGTTGGATTGGACCCGACTGCAGGGGCTGCGTGACCATTTGGACCCTACAGTAAGCCTACAGTAATTATAGGGTGGGGTCGCGGGACGGCTGCGGTGCGTGCGCTGCCGCCGATAGGGCGGGAGCGCGAAGAAATGTAGACGAGCTCTCTTAGCTCATAGGCAGCAAGTAGCTGTAAATTTGCACTTAGAGGTTACTGGACGTGCTGAGCACGAATTTCACATCCATTTCGCACTATGACTTCATCTCTCGCGGCTACAATGGATAGACTGAAGTAACTATTTCTCAGGATCTTATGGAACTTTGAAAATGGGCTGTTTCCTTTGATAATCTAGATTTTTTTTGATTATCATAAAACTGTCTAGAACCGATGTACTAATCAAAATAACGCAACACCTTGAAATTACTACTATAAGGGTCACATTTCCTTAGAGATTGATAGATTTCAGTCATTAAATTAAAGCCACTGAACTCTCAGTTTTCCTCATCCGGAAAGAATATGTAGCATATTCAACCCTGCTGAAAACGAATCTGACGCCCCATCTTTTGCAATTACATTTGTCTAACCTTTGCGGTATACACATCAAAATTGTTGTTGTGTGTTTCAGTATTTCAAGGGTGAGTTTGTAGTCCTTTCAAAGAATTACCGCCGTCCCTTTTTCTCACGAAGATGGGAATGGGAATATCCCTTGGTATGATTTTCAAATTTTTTTTCAACAACTACTTTTTCCAAAGTGTTAGTGCGTGTATGTGAGACAATTACGCAGTGGTCGGCAGATTTTCCCTGAAGAACTTCCCGAAACAAGATGGCATATCCTTAGGGCGACGACAAGTCCTTAGGTGTCAGCGCAGGTCATACTGAGAACGGCAAAGACATCATATCCAGTCACTCCAAGGAAATTGTAATATAATAGAATACAATGCGAATGGAAAACAAGCAAAAAATGTCCTAATCCAACTAACAACGGACATTATCCGAAAGTGCATATGTATGGTATTTCAAGTAAACTGCCATCTGTTTCTTCTTGATTTCAAAAGGAAATTCGCAATCTTTCCATGCATCAGAGCTCAAAATCAAGGTATCACAGTTTTCCGAAAAATGAGCAACACAATTCAAAAAATTGCGTAAATTTAGCTTCAAAAATTTGTACAAATATTAGTAAGAGGGGCAAGATCTGGAATGTAATTTTAGAGCTACACCAGTACAGTATACATACTGTTGCTTGTGGCATAAATAAAAAATCGAAGAAAAGATCCTCACTAGGAATAACACATTGACTAAATCACCCATTTTTGTAAAGTTTTATAAGATCCTGAGGAATGCAATAAATTCCACCTGGTCATACCGTACAAGGTGACGTTAAGATGCAATTCGAATGCGAAATTCGTGTTCAGCACATCGAATAACCCCGAGGCGTCCATTTTCAGCGTGCGCAAGTTTGCAGTTTCGGTCCATGTCAGTGTCGGCCTCGCTCGCTTTGAAACAGCAGCTAATTGCTAACGCCTTATCTAAATTAGTGACGAGCAACTCGTACAGGCCTTCGCGCTCTCTCCGCGACTTGCCGCGTTGACCGCGACGCAACGGCCGCTCCGCAGCATACGGCTGCAAACAGTCGACCAATCGCGGCGATGTCCCAGCCAGCCGCTGACCCCGCCCTAATTGCTAGGGTCCAAAAGGTCCGTCTCCCGACTGCAGGTGTCTCCCACTTTTAAACCCCGGCGTACCCTTATCATCGCTATAGACCCGCCTTCCCACTTCTGGGCGCCGGCACACCCTTATCTCAGCGGTGGACACTTTATCACAGCGGTGGACCCACCTCCCCACTTCTGGACGCCGGCGCACCCTTACCCTTACCTCTAGGTATGATTGCAATAGGGTAACTGCGCTACTCTTTCTTCAAAACAGGATGAACGAATTTCTAGTCTTGTAGACTAAACTATGAAAAGATAATTAACATTTTTTTCTTTTAGCCATCTCTTCTTCATGTTTTTAGCGAACGATTGCGCTTGTTCAGAGTTCCACCGCACCTGCACAGGACAGATCTTGGATAGAGTTGGGTGAACACTCAAGAACAACGATGAGAACATTCCAAAAACATAATGAGAGATGGCAGATACTGTGGTTGGAGAGCAACGACAGGAGAAAGCTCTCGCCAAGACTTTGGGGTCTCCTTGTAGTGTCGAATTCCCTTTTCCGTACCTGATCACTGCACGGAGTCACCACTACGTTCCCAACAGAAAGCCTATAAAAAGCAAACGCTGAGTTTTCCCAAAGTATTCTAAGCCCAAACTCGGTGCTGGGTTACTCATATGTCAATCCTTTCGCTGCACAAGTACCACAATGAACAGCTTTGCATTCTATTCGCTGGTTTTACGCTGCGGTGCGCTATTTTGCAAGGGTAGGGAGGACAGAACAAATATGGAACTGCCTTAAAGAGTGTCACAATCCGTCGATCAACACTAGCAAGAGCTCACGATTGGCTGCGCGACGTCATCAACGTTGTGAGACGCTGACTGCACAAAAACTTTGGAATTCTGCCCATCCTGAACATCATTGTCCTAGGTGGTCGAATTTGAGGGCCTGAATGTCGCCAAGCTGATAGTTTTGAGATCGCTCCAGAGAACCGGTCGTGCACTGCACTTGGTGTTCGGCAACGTATAAATCAGAAATGATTCATTTACAGTTGAATTTGTGTGTGCAGGTTGTAGTAGGACATTCTGATTCATTCGGTTACTTCTCGTTTCTGAACTTCAACTCCAGAAGTTGTCGGTCGTACATTGATAATGTCTGTGCGTTTATGCTGACTCTGTAATGCTTCACGGTAATGCTGATGAATTTCGCCAATCCCGCCAGTTCGTAGGCGGGATCCAGAATCCAGCTATTAGAATCAATTGGAAAATTTTATTGTAATCAGCACTTCAAGCGGAAACAGACAAAAAGCAAAAATACTCTACTCCTCTTATAACAGACTCATGTGATAGAAATCCTCACAAGACTGAGTGAATTGAATAAAATGGCAAAGTTTGATACTCATGTATCTCGAAAATCTATGGGATCTCAAAGGAGAGCCTCTCTGTTTGAGTTGTTCGGGAGACCCAAAGGGTGCATTCTTGAGGCATACTCAGCTCTTTCATTCAATTTGCTCACTTACAACGGGGAAAAGAGAAAATTACGATATGATAGGGCATGCTATGAGCACATTCTCTCTCTCTCTCTCGAAAAATCAACAATTGAGAGTTCATCCCACGAATTTTCACTGATCTATAAGTTTCCAGGGGATAGTACGGATTTAGTGATTTCAAGTACGGATTGGAGCAGCTAAAAGCATGAAATTACCGCTGAGAAATACTACAGCACCCGTGAAGCAATAAATTATATTTTGATCGTCTTTGAAGTTGGTATGCTTATAAACGAGCACACAACTTTTTTTGTAGCAAACTTTCGGTCATTTGCGAGTCTTCCCTCACCGTGTGAACCACCGTATCATAGGAACTACCGTTCGCAGTCCTCTAACTCGATTCTAACGATGCATTAGATTGGCCGAAGAGTCTTGCCCGAGATTTTTCAAATTTTTTTCTAATTCGAAAACGTGATAGGAAAAGGGGTGTGTACTGTGCGGTTTTGGAGTACATTTTTCAAGCTAAGGTTAGCCGGCGCACTGTCGCTCTAGCCATGCCTCGAATTAGAGAAGGAACATTTTTCGAACCTATTATGAGCTGTTATGGAACACCTTGGCAACCAGATCAAAACTTCTCTATTCCCCTCCGCCAGAACTCCGGAGGTTGTGCATCGAAGAAGTTGGAGACCTCAGTTTCGAGTTCGTGTTGACTGTTGAACCTCATTCTGGTAACAGCTGAGGCAGCATATGGAAAGGATTAACAATTGATGACAACATCCAACCGGCAGTTTTAAACAAACGCTAGTGATGGGGTGAACAAATAAAATATCAAGTTGCCACAGCCAGCAATTAAATGGCAAGGCAAAAATGTAAATAGAGTTAGCAATTGGACAAATGAAGGCAAGTTGCATGCCAATATACTATCTAACTTTTTGCGAGAGTTAGGATTTAGTGGCTTTCCCTCGAAATGGTTTTTCTCGCTGAGGCTTTGTTGTAACTTGCACTGCGCACCATCGAATTTGGCCTTGACGTCAAAGTGGAGAGAGTTGTGAATTTGAAAATTTAGGATAAAAATGAAAGACGTTTGTGTAGATATACGCAAATTTCGTCCATAACGACAAAATAACAAAGGAAATAAAGTTGTTTACTCAATTCTCCTTCAACTTCTACCACCCTAGTGAAATGACACAAAAGACCTCACCTAAAACTCATCATAAACGAGTGCGGTCTCTTAGACGAAAGTGTCCGAGTGAGAATTCGTCCATACACGAAAAAAAATTTACCTCATTCTAGGAAACAAACTGAGAAGATTATTATGCTAACGTTTGTGTCTGCACACATGCGTAGAACTTGAAAAAAAAAACTATTTTTAGCAACCGGCATGACAATCGATCCATTTTATGAGTTCGCTCAAAAGATTTAACCGTCGCCCGCCGCTTCACAGAGGGAAAAAACTCTTTTTTGTTGAAAGATTTCTTCATCAGATCAAAACTTCTCTATTCCCCTCCGCCAGAACTCCGGAGGTTGTGCATCGAAGAAGTTGGAGACCTCAGTTTCGAGTTTGTGTTGATTTTTGAACCTCATTTCCCGTAGATGATATTTCAAGGCCCGGAACAGGTGGTAGTCTGCCGGGGCCAGTCTGGCGAATATGCAGGGTGAGGCAGGACTTCCCATCTAAGTTCCCGAAACTTCTCACGTCTTGCTTTTGTAGTATGCGGTCAAGCATTATGAAGACAAACATTTGTTCGCTTTGGGCGCTTTTCGCGGATGGCGTTCACGAGTTTCTGAAGCTGGGTAGCGTAGATATCTCTCGCCACTGTGACACTACCACGGAGAAACTCGTGGTGAAGCATTCCATGTGAATTCCTCCAGCAACATTCTTTCTTTCTTTCTTTCTTCTCGTGCAGCTCTGCTTTTGCCTGTTTTGGTGGCTGTTCTTCACGTGGGATCCATCGGCGCTGTCGTGTGTCGATCGCGTAGAGGACCCAGCTTTCGTCCCCAGTTACAATATCTTTCAGAAAGTCCTTCCTATGCGGACGAAGAAACGGCGACTTTGCGATGCTCACCCGGCATGCTTTGGCAGATCCACGCAACTCATGGGGTACCCATGTCGAGACAATTTTTGCTATAACTGAGACCATGAAGATGCTTGACGATGGTCGCTTGGTCGCAGTCACTAACTTCGACACCGTGGAATAATGGATGATGTCCTCCTGCTCCTTGAATACAGCGCATGTATTGACAGCAGCAGTTCTTGCAGTATTTCCTTGCACGAGTTCATAATAGAGGAATAACCAAAGTGAGATTTGACTGATCGGAGCCACTGTTGCTCCAATACTGATCGAGGTTCCCGCTTATACCCTTCACATAGAAGCTTTGATATCATTCTACCTGACGTGGTTGCAAGATTCCACCTGTAAAGCTGTGGTTGCGTTTTAAAAATAAAACTGAAAAGTGTTGCATAACTCTTTCATCAACCCACTATACTGAACAGTGCGCATAACGGAATGATGCAGCCTTAGCGACTCATGCGACTTCGAATATCCTGCTTTTGACAGTGGTACAAACGAAACACCTTCGCCGCACTATAGGAACTCAACCCTAAGCACCAGCGATGTAAGCAGCATTCTATAAAATGGAAGCAAATCATTTTAAGAAATGGTTGACAATTGGAACACTCCTCAGAGGCTGAATCCCGGCGCTTCTTCTAGTGCCCACCTCTGGACAGTTAGATTTGGCCATCATCTCTTGCACAACTTCTCTTCCATGATGCTGGGCCTCAGAATCTTTTTTTACGGTTTCCCAAATGGACAATAAAGTGTTTTGGAAAGCTTAGTCAAGGATGGAGCGAATATGCCACGAGGCACTGCAGTTATTATGCCAAACTTTATTTGAAGTCTAGTTTAAAAGTTGTTAGAAGCCGCTACTTGTTGGCTTTACGTCTTCATTTTTGCTCACTGTTGAGGAAAGATCACTGCTATAACTATAGACCTGTAGCGAGCCATTTATGTCTCAGAGCAAGAGGAAAATACAAAGAACTCGGTTATATCCTCCTTTTCTTCTTCAGATCTTGAAACGCCGCTGCATCTGCGACACATGCTTTGTTGCATTTTTGGCTCTGAATGCCTTTTCCATGAAAACCATTGTGATCTGAGTCACCGCTATTGGTCAGGTAATCTTCTGGCTTAAGGTCTGCATGGTCTGCACGATAATGCGCAGCACTGCTTATCGCAATGAGCCCGTCTTAAGCTTTGTTATTCCGTTCCATGGAAAGATCCAAGCGAGTTTTTCATGCCTTAGATGATGGGCTTTTAATATGGCGATGTGGCTTCGCAGTCAATAGATGGCAATTCCATCCTCTCATTATCTGGAAAATAATTCCATCTGGCTTTGAAAACTCGTGAGACTCGAAGAGTGAAAGCGATAGTTATAACATAGCAGCACGCGTCGAAATAAGCGCTGTTTTAGTGTTCCACCCGTTCCTAATGTTCTGGATCACAGCACGGTACGTCATATGGTTCCAAGTACTAGCTGGTATACGACGCATTCCTGAAATCACGCATCTGAAATTACGGAAATTCTATTTCTTCTTTATTTGGGTTGACCAGATGAAGCGATACATGTATGACGGTGATGTCCAGGGTACGTGATAAAATGCTTGCTTGTAAGCCACACCCACTTGCAGCTAAGCTCCGCCCACTTAGGCTTAGCCAAAATGCAAAATCTCGGCTTAGGGCCGCATGCCCGCTTAGGCCTAGATCCCCCGGTGAAGCCGTTCATGTATTAGTAGGGGTGTCCACAGTTCGCATGCATGAGGAAATGCCTGCAGGTAAGCCACGCCCGCTTGCGGGTAAGCCCCGCCCACTTAGGCTTAGCCAAAACGGAAAATCTCGGCTTAGGGCCGCATGCCCGCTTAGGCCATTCTTTTCCATTTGCTTACTTTGATATAATATTATGTGATTGGTAAGCTGATGACATTGATAAACTTATGTTCGTGGAAGCATTATTGCGTATTCATTATATATTGCTTCATCAATGTATTTTGTAAGTAAGCACCGAGTTTGGGGCGGGGCTGGGATTATTTGCTTGCTGGGAGGACCCGTCAAAGGGAGACTGGAGGGAGAGGTAAAGGAATCGGGAATGCTGCTAGGCGACCTCATGAGGTGGCTTGCCGGCGCAGCTAGCCTAGCCAAACCCGTTGTTTGCGCTACAGACGTCGCGTAAAGATGGTTTGTGCTAGCAGAAAAACTCTCTTATCCTCCTATATAAAGACTGATAAGGGTCCAGATTTTTCTGGCGTCAGACCATGAGAGTCTTGTGAAATCTTTTGTGCAATGCAGTACATAGACAGTGGTGGAGGGAGAGATGCGCAGACCTCATGCGAAAAACCGATTTATGGAGCGAGGTGAGACTAGATCTTTGCGGGACCCGCAATTTCGAAATCCTTGCACAGTGACTGTCCTACGCTGGCGGTCTCACAGCCAACCGATGAGTCAGAGCTAGCAAGGCTTTAAGGCAGCACATTATACGGAGCAGGATAGCCACTGCTCTTCACTCAAAACCAACTGTTGCACCGCAGATCAGCATGAGCGAGATCCGTGTGCGGCCTGGGAGCTCTCTAGGCCCAGTGCAGCGGTGGTATCCGCCGCACTTCCCACATGCCGCACGTTATCGTCCTAGCATCCGTCCGAAAACTCTGAGCGGTTCTGCAGCCACGGAAGAGATTCCAGTTGTACACGCGCATGCATAGAAAAAGTGCGTCATTGCAGACCACTGTGACACTTCCTCTGATCAAGTATGTAATTATTCAAATTTTCTGGATAACTCCTAACTTCCTCCCATTGCTCTCAAGATTTACAAAGGGTAAGGACCCACGGACGATAGGTGTGCCAGGGGCGAATAGTGACATATACCATTATGTCGATGGAGTAGGGGTTGTACTGTGATTCAACGTTGCGGAAAAGCCAGGATACGGGTTCGCAGATAGAGGAGGGGTCCGACATGGCCCAGGTGGGAGAAATGCCAGAATAGGGGTTCACCGATAGACGATGGGTCTGTGGTGGCCAAAAAGTGAGTGAATGACAGGAAACGGTCATGCCGATGGAACAGCGGTCCCCTGTGGCCCAGGTGTGAGGAACACCAGCATTCTGGTACACTGAAGGGAGGATGGGTCTGCTGTGTCCTGAAAGTTGAGCGAACGCCAGCATTCGGGTCTAACGAAGGGCGTCTTGTGAGGCCTGAAAGTTATGCGAACTCCAAGATACGGGTACGCACATGGAGGAGGGGGTGCGTTGCGATTTGAAAATGTGGGGAACGCCAAGATACGGGTTCGCTGGCATTGGAGAGGTCCGCTGTGCCCTGGTGCGAGGAACGCCAGAATATGGGTCTGTTGTAGCCAAAACTGTGAGAATGACAGGATACGGTTATGCAGATGGAAAGGTGGCTCAGTTGTTAAAAACGCCAGCATTCGGGTCCATCGAAGAGGGGATGAGTCTTCTGTGGCCTGAAAGCTAAGCGAACTCTGGGATACGGATTCCTGAATGGTGGAGGGGATGTGCTGTGGTCCAAAAATGTGGAGAACGCCAAAATACGGGTTCGCTGGTGTAGGAGAGGTCCGCTGTGCCCCAGGTGCGAGGAACACCAGAATATGGGTCTGTTGTGGCCAGAACTGTGGGAATGCCAGGATGCGGTTATGACGATGGAGCAGAAGTCCTCTTTCACCCAATTGTGAGGATCGAGAAGATACTGTTGGCAGATGGAGGAGGGGTCCGTTGGCCCAAGTGTGAGCAATAAAGGAATTCGAGTTCACCGATGGAAGATGGGTCTGCTTTCCCCTAAAATGTGGGAATCCCAGGATCATGCCGATGGAATAGGGGTCCGCTGTGGCCCAGGTGTGAGGAACACCAGCATTCTGGTCCATCGAAGGAGGGATGGGTCTGCTGGGGCCTTAAAGTTGAGGGAACTCCAGGATACGGGTCCGTGGATGGAGGAGGGGCTGCGCTGTGGTCTAAAAATGTAGGGAACGTCAAGGTAGGGGTTCGCGGGTATAAGAAAGGTCGGCTGTGATCCAGGTGCTAGGAACGTCAGAATGTGGGTCTGATGTCCGCTTAATGTGTGGGGATGCCAGGATGCGGTTATGCCGATGGAAGAGAGGTCCGCTTTTACAAAACTGTGAGGAGCGAGAAGATACTGGTTCACGGATGGAGGAGAGGTCCGCTTTCGTCCAGGTGTGAATAACTGTGTGAGTAGCTCAAGTGGCAAACGTGCCTTAAAGAAAGATGTTCGTCCAACAACAATCTCAACTTGAATTACTTCGAGTTCTTAATTACACTGTGTCGGTTACAGCAAATAGTCGACAGTTACTAGATCCATATAAATGATAAGCATGCGCAGAGTTGAGGATGACCAGCCATGGTAAGTGACATTTAAGAAGTGCGGTGACAAAAAACAAAGGATGTATCATTTCATTGGAAAGTGAATTTACATGGTGAACTGTGATAAAGAGTGCTCGAGCAAGGCGCATACAAGAAGTCCATAGAAGGAGTTGGCTAGGCGGCCAGACTGGTAGAATACACGCAACTCATGAGCAGAATTTCGTACTCACACTCAATTAATTAGTATTTTCGCTTCTATTTCAATTTCCTAAGGATTTCATAGGTGCGAAACTTTTGCACCTACCTCAAGTGGCTGCCCCACCCCACTTTCTAGCGACCCGTAGGGGCGTAGTAGTATGAAAGAAATGGAGAACAGTCCAGAATAACTGGATTCTTGCACAATTTTCGATGAATGAACGTGGTTAGACAACTTTAATCTATGTATTCCACAGATTTTAGATAGGTATGCCATCTTTTGCTTTCTGTCCATGCAAAATGTCCGCAAATGTTCGCGTTTACTGCCGTTTTGTTTATTTTCAGGTTTTCTCTCAGTGACAAGGCTGGCACAGGAGAATTATGAGCGGTCTCTATTTAGTGGTCACCGGCAATCCCTAGAACTACTATAATAGTCAAAATTATGCTTTTTGTTTTGATCCGGTCCGTGATTTTGTCATCAAATCGATGACGCTGTCTCCAACATCAGAACTGTGAAGTTTTGTTAACGGCAATCTCAAGATAGGGTGAACAAGCAGAAAATTGACCGGGAAAGAAATGTAAGACTGAAGAGCTAAATTCATTTATTCTAAATTGCAGTAGGAGATGACGTTTTGAGGGCAAGGCCGGCCACCGGAAATCAGCGAGGTGAGTTTTGCGGTGATTTCAATTGGTACTGCTTCGCTTCTTTTGGGATGAATTAATTATAAACGTTTGTATTCTCCACTTGCTATGTGCGGTTGTTGTTTTTTGTCATTCTATTGTGATTCCACTTTTTTCAACGCAGGTCTTTCATGGCATGGTTTACCTTTGTCTTTGAATACGGTTTTTTCCTGTTATCGCTCGTTTCTGGATATACATTGACTATATCACTTAACTCAGGAACAAGCCGTCATTTTTTGTCCTTTTTTCATTTTGCAGTTTTCGAGGAGCACACGTCTCAATTGTCGACAACGGTGCGTTCCTAATTGAGTGGCAATTTGTTGTAAACGCTTACTTTTTCGATGCTATAGTTTGTTTTCACTTAGTCGCTCCTTACTCGTCTGCTCTGGGAGAGAGAGAGCTAGAGCAGTTGAGTAAAGGCCGAATAAATTTGAACATACCGTAAAATACAATCCAACTATTAACCGTTCAATTAATAACTCACCGTTGTCGACAAGTGATACGAAAGCTCTACGAAACGTATACAAGAGAAGAAAAAAAACGAGAAGAACCATCCGCCTATTTCCTGGGTCTAACACGATAATCGAAGTAGACCCAGAAGCGAGTGGCAACGGAATAAAAACAAGTTCAAAAGGCAAAATAACACCATCCCTCAAACACCCATTCGAAAAAGAGGCATTAAAAAAACAAGATTTGAAATGACAGAAAACAACAACCGTACATTAGAAAACATGAACACAAACGTTCAGAGTTGTGAAAAAGGGAAGAAAACCCATAAGAAACACCGCGAAAACTCACCTGGTTCGAATTCTGGCCGTTAGAAGCTGCCCTGAAGGCATTGATCTTCTCCATCGCTGGTAATCGCAGAGCGTTCGCAAACGATGAAACGCGCGCAATTGCTTCCTTGAACTCTTTCCTTCTCTTAAAGACTGCAAAATGCTAGCTGTGGCAGCTTTCGGGATACTGTATCAAGATGGGTACGTAGGCACACGCAAAACAGCCTGGGCTAACCAACCGCACAGCTAAAAGTTTAATGAATCACTCCGCGGCCTAGCCCACGGTTAGGCTAGCAGCGTGGCTGGCTAGTCCGAACCGCGGCTAGGGTCTGTGCGCGCGGTCATGAATCTCAGCCCAGGATGGCCGTAGTAAACAACGTAATCCATCCAAACGTTTAACTGCATGCCCTATCACTTACTGCTGCAAACGTTATACAATAAATAAACTACATACGCACAATATGATGCAATCTAAATGCGATAATAAGGTAATTTTCTGAAGAAACTAACAATAATTAACCACACAATAACAGAGAATGTTTTGTGCACTCATTCCACAGCATTCACGAGCCTATTCTAAGCAGAAATAAAAACGTGCCTAGATGTAAATATTACTATCTCCTTTCCCTCTAAGTTGAATTGGGTTTTGACAGTGCAGTCCTGTTCAACTACATCTTCAATATTTATATCGCTCCATGCCTGCAAAAACGGAACGTATCAAAGTCTAACTTAAACAAGTTTGAACAGCAAGCACAGAGTTTTATCTTCTTCTTCCTAGCGTTTTTCCCGTTTCGTAGCGGGGTCCGCTTTGCTGATCCTTTGACGCCATATTGCCCTGTCGTGCGCCTGGTCGGGATGGATCCTAACCAGCTTGAGGTCGGCGTGCAGAGTGTCAAGCCATCTTTGCTTTGGTCGTCCTTTCGGTCGCTTTCCTGGTACTTCTAGATTGAAGCCAATCCTACAGACTTTATCGCCATCAGCACGGAGAACGTGGCCGAACCATCGCAGACGCGCCTCACGGAGTTTGTCGGCTATCGCAGTAACTCCAAATCGCTGCCGTATGTCCTGGTTGCAGAAGCGATCCAGCTGCGTAATGCCACCCATCCACCGCAGCATCCTCATTTCCATGACGTTGATTCGGCGCTCCATTTCCTTGGTGGCAGGCCAACATTCGGCACCATAGAGCGCGACCGGGCGTACCACTGTTCGGTAGATCTTCGACTTCAGGCGGTCTGGGATGCTCTTGTCGCACAGCACACCAGTCAGTGAGCGCCACTTCAGCCACGCAGCGTTAACGCGTGCGATCATCTCATGAGCGAGACTGCCGTCCGATGAGACCATTGAACCGAGGTATTTGAACGCAATGGCTCTCGGGAGATTCATGCCATTAACTTTAATAGTGCCGAGCTCGTGTTCGTCTGTGGTCAGATACACGGTCTTCTTAATGTTGAGGCGAAGGCCAAACCGTGCCAGTCGGTCACTCCACGCTTGCGTCTGCCGTTCAAGCTCACCCTTGTCTTCAGATGCTAGCATTACGTAGTCGGCATACAACAGCGTCCAAGGCACCGGTCTTTGAAGGTCCTTTGTGAGGGCATCCATGACAACGATGAAAAGGAGCGGAGAGAGAGCTGAGCCTTGGTGTACGCCAACGGTTATAGGAAACTCTGTCGATGTGCCGGCTGCCGCCTGCACTTTACTCCTATGATCGGCGTAAAGCATCTGCACCCATCTGAGAAGCTCCTCCGGAATGCCTTGAAGCCGCATTGCGTACCAAATTACTTCGTGCGGAACGCGATCGAAGGCCTTCTTCAGGTCGAGGAACGCTAGGTGCAGTGGCCGTTTCTTCTCACGATGCTTCTCCATCAGGAGACGGGCAGCATGGATGGCTTCGGTAGTGCCGCATCCGGGTACAAAACCGCACTGGTTCGGGGATAGTTGAACAATGTCACGAATCCGGCGATCAATGATACGCTCGAAGATCTTCATGGTGTGCGACAACAGACGGGTTGGCCTATAGTTCGCGCAATCTGCGGGACTGCCCTTACCTTTCCAGATCGGGATGGTGATGCTTCGTTGCCAGTCCTCGGGCACCTTCTTCTCCGCTATTGCCAAGTTGAAAAATTTCGTCAACCATTCGGCGGAGCTCCAACCCTGTGCCTTCCACACTTCCGCTGGCATATCATCTGGACCAGTCGCTTTGCCTAGCTTCATACGTTTCAATGCAAACATGGTCTCTTCGATGATGATCGGCTGTACCGGTCCGAAGGTGGGCGGGATTTCTGGGACGGAAGGATGCGCAAATTCTTCCGTGGAGACTTTCTCAAAATAATCCCTCCATCGTTGCGTCGCCATCTTGCGGTCCATGAGAAGATGGCCTTGTTCATCGTTAATGCCGTGAAACTTCTCGACATCGTCTGCTTGGCGCTGACGCGACTTCGCCAGTCGGTAAATAAAGCGCTCACCGTCTTTCGAGTCCAACTTCTTACAGACTTCATCGTAATGAGCCGCTTTCGCAGCGGCCACGGCCTTCTTCGCAGCCCTCTTCGCCTCCCTGTAACTGCTCCAGTTGTCTGCCGTTTTATTGTCAAGGAAGAGATGGTACAAACGCTTCTTTTCGCGGACTTTCGTTCTCACTTCCTCCGTCCAAAGCCAAGTCTTTCTTTCGATCTTCCGTCGGTCTGGTTTGGTAGTGCCAAGTTCGGAACGAGCTGCTGCAAGGATATTATTGGTAGCCCCTTGCCATGTCTCATCTACGTTCGTGACAGGCGGCAACTTGATCTTGGAGATGACATCTACTTGTCTCTCTCTTAGTCTCCACCACCTGATTCGAGCCGGCCCACATCGCTCGACGCGCCTCTGATTTGGCGGAGTGATTTTCATCGTGCAGATTAGCGGTCGATGCTGGGACGTGACCGTCTCGTAAGGCACAACTTTTGCGTCCGTGACAAGCTTCTGGTCTCGGTACCTCACGAGGACGTAATCGATCTGTGTCTCGTTGCCACCACTGTAGAAAGTAACACGGTGGGATGGTCGCTTTCGGAACTTCGTGTTTGCTATGACAAGATTGTGAGACTCGGCATAGTCGAGTATACGCTCACCATCGTCGTTGCGCACCCCGTATCCGAAGCCACCGTGGCACCTGTAGCCGTCTTTCGTCACTCCTACGTGGCCATTCAGGTCTCCCGCAATGATGATCGTGTCTTCTGGTGGTATTGCTGCGGTCGTCTCACCAATCAGTGCCCAGAAGTCATCCTTGACCCGATCGGTGCATCCAGTCTGTGGGGCATATGCCGAGAAGAAGTGAATGCGCCGTTCTTGCGTGACAATAACAATCTTCATAAGACGGTCGTCAAAACGCTCTGCGACTGCTATGGAATCCCTGAACCTTTCAGAGACGATGACCCCGACGCCGTTCCTTGTACCTGGACTGCCATAATAGACGATCTTGTAGCCGCATCCGATGTCCTTGGACTTGCTTCCTGACCATCTTGTCTCCTGCACAGCGCATAGGTCGATTCGTCGGCGCTGTAGTGCTGCTGCTAGCTCATATGAGCGACCTGTCAACGTGCCAACGTTCAAAGTCGCAATACGCGTATTGGCTACGCAGTGATCCTTAACGACTCGCCTGCTTGCCCCCCGATGCCGCCGTTCGCGAAGCATCGAGGACCCTCGCATATTATTGTCCACACTCACCGGGCCCCGCGAGTGGGCGTCGATTCCCGCGTACGCCGTAGCATTCTTCTCAAATCCATTTGGCGTCATGATCCATGTGATGTGACATGGGGTGTTCGTCAGCCGGCCTGTCACTGCGGCCTGTCGCCGGCATTCGATTTACGGGGAGAAGGAATTTCCCCCGTGGACAAGGGACTTATTTGTTAGAGGCGGCCCCTACTCGCCTCTCATGCGCTTCCCAGTCGTTAGAGTGCGAGCTTTTGGCCAAATCCGAACTGCAGGATACAGCCCGCACAAAGCATTTGCACACACCCACGCGCGTGAGTGCATGTTCACACTCATATGCCGGCCGCATGAGCACTGTCGAACTAAGGAGTCCATCCCCTAGATCTACCCGCGTCGCAGGGCAAGCGCATGGCTGCTTTTGGTCCGCGGTAAACCCCCTATCCGCCACCTGGGGTCGCGCCACGTAGCCTCGCAGCAAATCGGCTGGGATCCCTCGTAGGAGGGAGATCCGTGGCAAGCACAGAGTTTTATGATTGTGTAAAACAAGCCTTATAGGCATAAACCAAATCGCCGTCACTTTCCAAGTGAGTTAACTCAGCAAGGGCAGCAAAATGGACATGGGCTTCTGCAAAGTTTTTATAAATGGAACTCAGTGTACTTTCCTTTAAAGGCAGCAGCAGCTGAAATCCTCGATTCTGAGCTGAGCTGCGGGTGGTGAAGTACAGACTCAGCACATCATAAATGTGAAACGCACACAGACAATGGAAGCTTACCTGCAGAGAAAATGGACACGTCGTCGCGAACACGCCTGGCCGTGTTCGCGCGTGGGCGAGTTTTCCCTGGCGCTAAAGTCACTGCTGCACGTGGTTTTGCACAAACGGACTACGTTTCAAAGGGTTTCGTGGCGGGACGCGCACACCCGACATCGAACCAAGCACCGCCTCAATGTCTTTAGCACCGGGGAAAACTCGTCCGCGCGCGAACACGGCCAGGCGTGTTCGCGACCACATGTCCATTTTCTTTGCAGGGAGGCCGTAATTGTTTGTGTTCGTTTCACATTTATGATGTGCTGAGTCTGTACTTCACCACTCGCAGCTCAGCTCGGAGTCTAGGATTTCGGCTCCTGCTGCCTTTAATTTACAACCACAAAGGTACGGTGTAGCCAGTGGGACTTCCCAACTCCTATTCAACGATGGTGAGTTACGTATAATAGTTGCGATATTCCTTGCTTAGCACACCACCTCCTCGAAAGGCCTTCATTTGGGATCGAGACTTCAGAAATGTTTGCTGGTTGTTCTAGTTTGTGTAACAACCAACTTATTCCAGCCTTAGAACTATGGTAAACTGTTTGTTCCAGTGAAAGGAATCGCAGTGATTCCTGACATATTTCATCCACGCGAAATCCCCCAATTTCACCTTCATTATTTTCCATCAATGAAGAAGAAAAGCACACATACATCCTGAAATGAAAAAAGATCCGAACAGAGCAGCGACACCAATGTTAATGTCGTAGTGAACATGAATTTTATTGTTTTAAAAATGTAAATTCAAAGTCAGCTTACGCTTGGCAGTACTCAGCTGGTGCAATGTAGAAAGATATGTCACCTCCCGCTGGTGTGTATATTGTTGCAAATGTTGGTTTCAGTGCAGCCGTGTTGCTGAATATTTGAAAATGCTTGACTAATTGTTGTGCCCCTCTTCTGTTGTTAAAGTGTCCTACTGTTCATACGATTACTGATATGCATTGAATTGCGGGGCGGGAGAGGGGTTTGCTCACATATGCGCAGGACTTGTTCACACTGCTCGCGTGACAATGTCGCATTTACTTTGTTGGATTTACTGAATTTCCTTGTGAGCTGTTTTTGGATGCACTTTTCTGTACTACTACTTCCCTAGACAGTACTATTCAGAGTTCATGCAGAAGAATTTGATCTGAGGGCAAATAAGAATAGAAAACCCTAAATAGGTCTGTTTGTTCCATGGACTTTAGCCGAAATCCCCTTGTTCATTCTTGGGAAATCTACGAGTAGACCATGATAGATCCGAGAATAGCTTCAGCTAGCCTTTCTCACACTTGTAGAAAACACTAGCATGTCTGAGTTGAGCACTAAAAAAACCAGTTTAGTGCAAACTTTCTTTAGGAATGATGGCTCAAACATCTGCACTACTCATACGCTCGTGTCTTGCGGGCGGCTCGCAATGACAGCGACTGTGCGAACCTTGTTCGGGCAGAAATGAAGGCCCTTTTCATAAAATCATTCCATAGCATAGGCAAACAAAAGATAGTTCATTTCTGCCTCTGGTACAGGGACAGTGTCTGAGTAGTGTCTGATAGTGAAACCTTGACCACTACGAAAATTAATAGCTGTGATTGCGTCGCTGATGCAGTGGTGGTTGTCGCGATGGAATTTTATCTAACCGATAAATTAATCGCATCTTTTCAATAACTAGCGTCCCTTCGGGACGCTAGAAAGTGGGGTGGGGCAGCCACTTGAGGTATGTGCAAAAGCTTCTCACGTGCGAAATGCTTAGAAAATTAGCAAATAAGCAAAACTAATCATTAACTGAGCTCAAATACAAAATCCTTCTTATGAGTTGCATCTATTCTACGGGTCTGGCTGCCTCGCCAGGCTTCGAGTCTTCTCGCGATCCTAGCCTTGCTTGCAAATTCTTGATCACACACGCACATGTAGAGCTAATTTCCGATGCAGTGATACTATCTACTTTTTCTTACATGCCTATGGACCCGTTATGAACAGCTACTCCCAACTCTGCACAGGAGTATCTTTCACATGGCTTTAGTACTTGTGTACAACACAGTGTAACTAATGCCGTACGAATAATCACCTGAAATGATTCAAGCTTCACGTTGCTGAGATAGTCCAACTGATGAGCTTCTGCTTCAATATAGAGGGAGGAAGAAGAGGTGGCCGACTGAGACACGAATGAGTGCGTAGCGTGCCCCTACTCTACCGATAGACTTGCATCTTGGTGTTTTCCCCACTATTGGGCCACGGCGGACCCATTCTCCATCCGTGGTCAATGGGAATCACGCGGACCCACTTTCTATCCACGCACCCGTATCCAGGCACTTTCCCTACATTTGGACCAAGGAAGACCCATTCTCCATTCATGGATCTGTATCCTGGCGTTCCTCACACTATTGGGCCAGCCGTGTGCCAGCGCTTTCCCCAATATTGGGCCCCCTGCGGACCCATTCTCCATCGATGGACTCGTATCCTGGCGTCTTCCCCACTATTGGGCCACGGCGGACCCTTTCTCGATCGGTGGACACCTATCCTGATGTTTTTCTGAACTAAGTGCCCCGGCACTTCAGTGCGTCAGCAGTGCACCCGCACTCTTTGTAAATCCTCTTATATAAATCATGGTAGTGCAACAAAATTTTCTAGAGCGCAGGCGTAGGGGAATAGCACGTGATTGCATGCTTTGGCCGTGGGGCTCAATAATAGACTGTGGCTCGCGAGGATGCGCAGCTGACGGGGCATTCGGCCGATGTTTCGTCATAGGCGCATAGACGTGGTGGAAGTCGGGCGCATTCGGGATTTCGCGGTGGGACCAGCAGCTAGCGGTCTCGAGCCCTCCGGGCGAGACAGTGTTTACAATGATTTGACGATGCATAGCAGCAATGTACGGAGCAGAGTAGCCCCTTTGATGGAGCTTTGTCCATAACTGCACTCAATCTTGGAATGCTGGACATGGATCACTTCGAAAGGATGAATGGAGCCGTAGTCTTGAAAAAAAAGTGGAAGAAAGTTAGGAAATATTTAGAAAGTCTGATCAATTGCACAACTGGCTCCAGAAAATGTCACAACAACTTATAATGACGTGTTTTTGGTTCGTTCACCCTGTGTATTTGATTGTACTGCCCTCCTTAGGAACTATCATCGTGCCGATGATGCTCCCCGCGACCTCATTCATATCAAGGGCCCCTAGAAGGCGGGGCCCACCTTTTGGCAAACACCCCTATTAGCACAGTCGTCTTTTTAGCACCCACGGTGCGTGGTTGTGCGGAGCAATAAATCGCTTGTGTTCCATTTGTGTCCTCTATTCAAAAACCACTGAACCACTCGATAAGAGTAAGCGGGCAGAAGACCCAAGAGACTTACGCGCCCACTGAACAGTTTGGTGCAACGGCCAAATAAAAGCCACCACTCCCGCGTCAAAGACTGATATCTTTGGAGCCTGGAGGAAGTCTAGCTCATTGAGCATTTTTCATACGGTCAAATCCTAGACCGTGAATCGCATCCGATTCAACCCAAGACTAATTTGGGCAAAAGTCGTTCCCTTGGTAACAACTGGAGCGCAGGTCACTAGTAAATTAACTACTGACCAGATCACTGAATAAATCAGCAGATCAAACGAGTTATTTAGCTCAACTAGTGCAATATCAAAAACTATGGCACTACATTTTCACAGACAACCGATCGCGTATAGCGCAACTACGCTAAAGACGCTGGTATCCCGTTATAATGAGTATACTCAAGCGGTAGAATACCCAACGATCGACGACGTGAACTATCAAAAATGTCGGACAGCCACTACACTATTACAAAGTAGTATCAGACAAATAAAAGAGGCAAGGGAACACCTACAGCAGTTGTATAACGAGATAAGAGACGAATACAAAAACTGCAAAAATAAATCGGAAAAGAAGGATTTAATGGTAGAAATCGAACAGATAGAGGAAGAGTCCAAAGTTTTAACTACCATTACCGACGCAAATGATCTAATATACGTGCTCACGGCACGGCTAGACGAAACCAAAAATATCCAAGAAAACATGGAAATCAAGTTAGGTTACGTCACAAATAGGCCTCAGAATGGCGATAATGCTAACGAAGATGGCGTTGAAACTCAAAACTCACACGACGACGATGGTGTACAAAACAGCGTCCATGGAGGCACAACATCCACTATTTCGCAAAATTCTTCGTCCACTTCGAGGCCGATTGACAACGGTAATGTTACTGTGTCTACACATCGATCCATTAAACCTCCACAAGCCTCTCTGCCGAAATTCTATGGAGACTCTGAAGACTTCGCAGAATATTGGGCCATATTTGAGGCTCTGGTTCACAAAAGTACAGAACTGGATGTGATGGAAAAAATTCTACTCCTCAAGGAAAGTTTGAAAGGCCGAGCGCAGACAGCTATCAGAGGCATAAAACTTAAAAGGATAAAGGATAAAGTGGTCGGCGTTAATCAATCCCGTCACGAGGGATGCGCCACGCATTCGACTTCATCTGAGCATCGTAGAGGCGTTGAATGCGTATGTGCCCTGTACAATGACTTGCGGGGGGCACCCGATGTACCAAGTCAGTGCTTCATCCTCCCAGACTCCTCTGGTACCAATTTACCGACCCCGGAGGGATGGAAGGCTTGGTTGGCCTCGGGCGGGATCGAACCATCGATCGTGTGCGTGCGCAGCGAGCCTCTTACCACTGCGCCACACGCGCCCCAATAAATACGCCCCGCCCCATAAAACTTATCCCTGAAAATTACGACTGGATCATCCAAACGCTGCAAGAAAACTACAGCAACCAGCCATCCAGCAGGTCGAAAATCGTCCAAAAACTTGTCAACATGCGGGCTGCCAATGACACGGCTGATAATTGCTCCATGGTATATGACGAAATCAAAATGCTCACAAATCATATGGTTTCCGCAGGCTACGACGTGAGAAAAACCTGCGACCCTATGTGGGGCGAAACGATCTTATCCAAATTTCCTCAAGATATTGTAAGGTCAGTCCTTGTCGCTAGCCAAACACAAGAAAGGCAATCAATTGATGACCTCATGGCAATTCTAAAGAAAGAGATCGCCGCCAAGACCTACGTCGAAAACAGATTAGGCCATAGAACAAACAATAGGGTCATACAATCGAAAGACAAGTATATCAATTCACGTCCTAATCAAGGCGAAGTATGCATATTCTGCCATAAGGGAACCCACTTACCACTACAGTGTAGGACAGTCAGTGATCAAAGTACACGGCGCAAAATTCTGAAAGAACAGAACCGCTGCTGGAAATGTTGCTCAGCAAACCATAGCAGCTTCGATTGCAACAGGCCAGACTGCGCAAATTGCGGTCAAAAACACAACACAAACTTGTGTTTGAAAAGAGAAACACCTGTTTTCAAGCAGAATTTCGATAATCGGACCAAAAATGCAAACCCTGGTCAAAACAATTCGAGGTATCAAAATTATCGAAATATGGATCAAAAAGACAACTTCAGGCGACCAGATCGTCAAAGGTTCAATCCAAACAACACACAAATGCATGCTGAATCATCAGAAACTGTCATGCCTTCATCCGTACAAAACCATTGTTCAACGGCTAAGCAGCTCATACTAATGACCGCTGAAGGCAACGTCTGGAACGCCAATACACAGGAATACGAAAAAATTTTATTCTTTTTCGATTCTGGCGCACAGAAAACGGTCATCCAAGAAGAACTTGCGGAGCGCCTCGGTCTAGAAAAACAAACTACCGAACTCTGCACAATGTCCGGTATAGGTGGACACATCGAGTGTTTTAAAAGTCATTCAGTACCAATTAAACTGGGAACAGTCTTTGGAGAGGAGATCAACATTACTGTGCAAACAAAGCCGGTAATAACGAATGGATTTCCATCAGTGAGCTTGGACATCAATGACATTGCGTTCTTGAAAACAAACAACATCTGTCTGGCAAATTCCAAGCTCCGTGGCGAACATCAGAACCCACATGTACTCGTTGGTCTCGACTACTACCACGACCTAGTCACTGATCCAGCGAACGGAACAAAAACACCAGCTGGTTTCCACATTGCAAAAACTGTGTTCGGACCTACCATTTATGGTCGCGGGATCAGTGCCTCCGGAAGTAGCAGCATTTCGCACAGTATGACAGCAATTTACAGTCACAGTGAACAGGAGCTTCTACAAAAGATTTTTGAACTAGACGGGCTTGGAATTACACCCGAAGAGTGCCAAAAAGATGAAAAAGCACACAAGTACTTCGAAGAGTACTCAAAAAAGATCTCGTTCAAAAACAATGTCATTACCGCTCCTTTTCCACTCAAGGAAAATGTAATGAAACTAGAAAACAACTACTCGGTCGCCATAAGACGACTTGAATCACTACAAAACGTCTTAATCGGCAATGCTGAACAAAAGAAATGGTACTGCAACCTCATACAAAAATATGCCAAAGAGGAAATCATTGAAGAGTTTGGGATCGCCGATCGTGAAGCGGCCGCGGTTTACTACATGCCCCACTCAGGGGTATGGAGGCCACAAAAGAAGGTCCCACTGAGGATCGTTTTTGACGCTTCCTCTAAAAGGAAGGGTCAACTTAGTCTCAACGATGTCATCCACAAAGGTGAATCGTTTGTGAACAAAATACACGATATTCTCACCTCCTCGCGGTTCAAAAAATTCATCCTAACCTGCGATATTGAGGCCGCTTTCACACAAATTCGATTGATTGATTCACATAAAGATTTGTGTAGGTTTCTATGGCTCAGGAATGTTGATCACCCACCAACAAGGGACAACATCATTGAGTACAGATTCAGGAGACTTCCTTCTGGTGTTACAGCCTCGCCAAGTATCTTAAACATGGCCATTCTTGCTTATCTAGATTCCAAAAACTCGGAACTTTCCACAGAAATTTCGCAAAACTTGTATGTAGACAACATACTTCTACAAGCGGAAACAACAGATGAAGCAGTTGAAAAATACAACAATTCGAAAAGATTGTTTGGCGAAATTGGCATGAACTTACGCGAATACTTGTCAAATTCGGAAGAAGTAAACTCCAGAATTCCTCAATGCGACAAACTTGAGTCAGGATTAGTAAAAATGTTGGGTGTCAACTATAACACCATCACGGATACATTTACTGTCCACACAGATTTTCCTCACAACACGAAATTGACTAAACGTGATGTCGTGAGCCAAATAAACTCAATTTTTGATCCAATAGGCTTAGCTGGGCCACTCATTGTTGGATTAAAATCTATGATGAGAGAAATCTTCAACACGGGGGTGGATTGGAATACTCCGCTACCTCAAAAAGTATGCGACAAATGGAATAAACTGTGCGAGGACGTCGACCAGGCCAAAATATCGGTCAAACGTTACATCTCCACACCTCCATCAGAGCGAAAATGCCTTTGGGTGTTTGCAGATGCAAGCAGGGCAGCAATCGCGGCATGTGCGTACATTCAGCACATGCCCTCTGGCAAGGTTTCGGAGCTAATTAGCGGCAAAACTCGCTTGACACCGAAGAAATGCCAACAAACCATTCCAAAATTAGAACTACTCGGTATACTGATAGCCGCCAGGTTAGGGAGCAAAATAATATCAGCAGCTTCACAAGGCATAATTGAAATGAACATAGTATCTGACAGCGAAATCGCGCTGTATTGGGTCAAATCTACCAAAAAAGTTCCCATATTTGTCGCAAATCAACGCGAAAGGATACACAACATCAAAGAACAACTGAAAATCCATAATGCCGCGGTAAACTTCTTCCACGTCAGTACGGATCACAACCCAGCTGATGCCGGTACTAGAGGACTGACAACTCACCAGATCAATAACCACGATTGGGTCCGAGGGCCGCGCTGGTTGGAAGAAAACCCGACTAATTGGCCAATCAAGTCAATCGATAACCTAGCCGAAGTTAATGAGGTTGAAGAAATTCCTGTGACAATTTCCACCACGGTACAAATACCTGACAACTTGGAACAACAGGAAAAACTCGTCGATTTGACACGTTTCTCCAAGATGGACATGGTTCTACGTGTTCTGACAATGGTTGAAAAAATAGTTCACAAATGGGTATCAAGAACCAACCAAAATCGCAATTTGTCGATCAAACTAAAAAACTCAAACAACAACGACAATCTCGAAATCACAGCAAGCGATATAATAGCAGCAGAACAACTGCTTATTGCAAATGAACATAAATTTATTGACATAAAATCACTGCAAAAACGATTTCGCGAAAAACACATCGTCAGAGACGTGAATGGGATCATCCGTCACCATTCACGCCTCCAGAATGCTTCTATTCCGCACGACACAAAGTCGCCCATCTACATTCCGGAAGATTCGGAACTGGCTAGGCTTATCGTACGGAAAATACACAGTGAAAACGGGCACTGCGGAAAAGATCATACCATTTCCATTGCAAGGCAACGTTTTTGGATCGCTCGCCCATCGCATGTGTTCAGAAAATACCTGAAAAACTGCGTGGTCTGTAAAAGACATCAAGGCTTACCTTTCGGAGCGCCAACAATGCCTCCACTTCCTAAGGATAGAGTAACAATGTCCAGACCATTCGAAAATGTAGGATGCGACTTTCTTGGACCATTTACTTCCAAAACACTTGAGAAAATGTATGTGTGTTTGTACACATGTCTCACAACTCGAGCTGTTCATCTCGAAGTCGTGGAAAATTTATCTGCGGGAGCGTTTCTCAACTGCTTTGTGAGATTCGTATCAAGGAGAGGTGTACCAAAAATCGTCCGATCCGACTGCGGAACAAATTTCAAACTAGGGGAGACCATAATTGGAAAAATGTTTGCGAATGCTGACAATTCCGGTCGTTCCCTCATGTCATACTGCGCATCGCAACGGATCAAGTGGTTATTCAACCCCCCAGGGTCCCCATGGATGGGTGGCGTTTGGGAAAGGTTAGTCGGTCTAACAAAAAAGGCGTTCAATAAATCGATAGGTCGAAAACGCTTGAGTTTTGCCGACATGTGCACGGTCATTGTCCAAATTGAGGCTATTCTCAACACGAGACCTCTAACTAAACTGAACACCAGCAATATCGAAGAGATACCATTGAGACCTATTGATTTTTTAAGAGGAAATTTTCGATTTTCGCTTCCTAACAACGAAGTTCTGGATGTATCTGGAGATCCAAGCTATGATCCAAGCCTGATACAGTCAGAAAAGCAAGCATTCGAAGCGTTCCAAAGCTCCGAAATTATTGCCAATAAATTCTGGGAGATATGGAACGCAGACTATCTTACTTCATTACGAGAAACTCAAAAAATCAACCTTAAACAACCAAGGCACCTCTCAAGATTACTACCAGAGATAGGTGAAGTTGTACTGATTGAAGAAGAACTAATACCAAGAGGTTGCTGGTCCTATGGCAAAATCACGGACATAATAAAAAGTGGGGACGGTATGGTAAGATCAGCAAAAATTGCACTACCAAATCGAAAAACCATTCATCGTCCACTCAATAAAATCATACCTCTGGAAATTCGGAGTTCACCTCACGAAAAGCAAAGTATTGAGAAGATAGTCGAAAAAACACCACCTCAACAAGGGAGGAAACTTCCCGTTCGTGCATCAAAAACGAAAGCATACGAGGTTATCAGAGAATTTGAAGCTGGTTTAGAAGAGCCACATGGAACACAGTCTTCATCTTTTCCTCTTCTATTAATCACGTTATTGTCACTGATATCCACTACAATAGCGCACGAAAAGCCTTCTAGCATAACTTGTTACGGCGGAAAAATCCATGTGGTGCCGCCAGCTGGTCGCTTCCAGCTATGCTTCGACGCTAACTGCCGAACTTTCGATAAAGTCACGGAAAACCGCACATACGCGTTAAGTGTATCTCCACATAACGATCAAGTGAATGTTAAGTTAACGTCACACCTCAATGAAAGCCTAGAGGAACTAGAGGCAATCTGCGACAGGCCAGATTTTTGCGCCCACCAGTATTTCCTTTCGAAAACCTTATTCGGTAACCCGCACTGCTGGCCTGTGGGCGCAATTGCCGCCCTAGCAACTCTTGCCTACGTCGCAGCGGTAATTCTAGGCATAATAGTCCACTCAATCATCAGAATCAAAAACAAAACGAAAGTGGAAACAGTCGAGAAAATACCTACGAAAGTTGTACGACGAAAACACGACAGTAGCCTTCACACATTCATTCCTGCACCATTGCGGAAATGTATTAACAGTGTGCCTGGTATTGAGCAATATCTTCGTGAACATAGACGCCTGTCAACATGGGTACACCCGCTACTCAGCAAACCGTATTTGTGACGAAGAAAATAAGTGTTTCTTTCAGTACAATCAAGAACTCTTATTCAACAGGCTCGTTTCTGAAGTGTGTATCGAAATTACGCACTCAAACGCAACGTTAGGTCTCATAAAGGTCACCAAAAAACCTATGATCTTGACCTGCTCGAAAATATCGGATTTCTTCACAAGAGACACTGAGATTCAGGTGCACCATGTTGAAAGATGCGCCCAAGCAGGGTCTTGTAAAAACAACCGATGCGAAACAATGTCATCTAATGAAACGGTATATGAATTGAGAAAGTTTAGGAAGTATCCAGGCTATTCCGGATGCATCCCCACTTGTGGTGGCATACCTTGCGGTTGTTTTTTGCCCCTACCCGCGTGCCAGTTTTATAGAATCATAAATAAACCTAAGTCTGAAGCGGTTTACGAGGTCATAAGATGCTCAGAATGGACCCCTTCTATAGAACTGGAGGTAGAGGCAACATGGCTAGGAAAGAAAAGCATCAAATCCATGCAAATGCAACCATATTTGGCACAAAGTCTGGATCAATTCAACATAACGGTGATTTCCGTGCAAAAACCTATGGTTGCAATGATGAATCAACGATTTGCGCTATCAAACAACGGAAATGAAACGTTTGCACTCCCACTAAGACTTGTTGTGCCAGTAGAATGCGAAAGCGAAGCTCAGGCACAAACAAATTTTTCAACTTGCATAAATCGCATACGATGTAATTGCGAAAACACAGCGCGTCGCTGTCAATGTCCACATGCAACAATGCAAAACTTGCGGAATTCAATTTCTGCACTTCCTATCAGAACTCCTGTTCTTAATTTATCGCACGTGGCCGACGAAATTGTCGCATCCACTGGTGAGGGAGAATTTGTGGTTGCGTTAGAGTTCAAAACAATCACGGACACAGCAGAACTAGTAACCAACAAAAATTGTGAAATCCAGGTGATCAATTTCAATGGATGTTACAACTGTGCGCAAGGCGCTAGATTAAAAGTAAGCTGTCAATCAAAAAATGACACAAAAGTAGTAATAATGTGCAAAAAACACGAATTCGCAGTCAACTGCGGACCAATCAGTGCTACTACGGAAGTATTACTTACCTTCGATCACGCTTTAGTTGAAGAAATTTGCTCGACCGACTGCACAGGTACCTCAAAAAACGTTCAGCTACAAGGCAACCTCAAATATCACATTTCACATTCGAATGTGGACGTATTTGACTCGCCCAACCATCAAGTACCACTGAAGCATCAGTGGTTTTCGGACATTAGTGTGCCCGATTTCACTCCTCTTCTGAGGGTCGTAACTGCACACTGGAAAACGGCCATTGCGGCCATAATGTCAACCGTAATATTAACGGCACTGACCTATTTTGCAGGTCCACTAATTTTACTGTACATAGTAAAAGCCTGCATATACTTCGCAAAGTCGCTACTCTCGATTTTGTGGCGTATTTTCTGCAGTTGCGGAAAGACCACCGGCAAACTCGCCCGTCAAAAGCAAGAAAGACGGTAAAGCGATTCGCTTTAATGGCGGATTGCCCATAAACACTGTACATAATATATTTTATCAATCTTCCTCTGTACAAAAAAAACCCTATCACTCAAATATCGCTTGAGGATAGCACTTCAATCAAAGCACCACTCGACGGCAGGCCCCTTAAGATAAGTCAGGCCCAGCGGCTAATTACCAGCTCAAGTGGTCCTTTGAAAGCCACTTTTTCCACGAAAACTATGATACGAGCTACAATATTGTAGGCGTTCCTATCATACAGGGTCACCAAAACGTATAAAAAGGGCACTGAAGCAGTAGAGCCATCGTTGTTCATGTCGTCTCCTTCCGAAATGCAAGCTGCCATGGACGATCTGGACCGGTGCGATATCGCCACCCTGCTGCACCACATTCTTCCTCGACTGGATGCCCTCGAGCAGATTGGTCGGACGCTCTTGGAGCGATCCGCGCCAAAGTCGAACTGTACATTCTGCCCGGTCGAGGAAAATGGGGAAAACCACCATTCTGGAAGGTGCCCGAAGTACCCTGATCCCGTCTCCAAGGCGGCGCAGGCGACAACCATGGGTCTATGTCTTCGTTGCCTCAACCCGATGCACGAGGACGCCTGTTCGGTGAAGTGTGGGAACTGTGGCCTCGGCCACAACTTCCTCCTCTGCCACAACAGAAGACCCCAGTTGACTGCGAAACGTCACCACAAACACTAGACCCTATTCACTCCTGCCGTCGTCGCCTTCACCGTTCCTGCTTCCTGTCAACAATTCACCAACAAGCTGCACTCCACAACTGCCATCAACGAGCCGCCTTCCACGAGCCAACAACCAGCCGCCTTCGACAACACCCATTCCAACGAGCCGCCACTTCTTCAACAAGCCATGGTCAATCGCATCCGACGTCACGAATCAATCCAACCGGATGTAGACAATCGCTTGTACATATACTGTTATAACTTTGTGTGCGGTTTTTTGTACCCTCGCGCCGGGAGTATCATCGTGCCGATGATGCTCCCCGCGACCTCATTCATATCAAGGGCCCCTAGAAGGCGGGGCCCACCTTTTGGCAAACACCCCTATTAGCACAGTCGTCTTTTTAGCACCCACGGAGCGTGGTTGTGCGGAGCAATAAATCGCTTGTGTTCCATTTGTGTCCTCTATTCAAAAACCACTGAACCACTCGATAAGAGTAAGCGGGCAGAAGACCCAAGAGACTTACGCGCCCACTGAACAGGAACAGACGGATCCTCAATCTGCACAATCCCCATGGGACCTCAATAATGAGAGGTGCGCAAAGAGCACATCCTATATGAGGAAACCGAGTGAATCGTATCGCTACGGCCTCTACTTATCCTTCGAAGTGATTCACGTCCAGCGTTCCAAGATTGATTGCAGTTAGTGACAAAGCTCCATCAGAGGGGCTACTCTGCTCCGTACATTGCTGCAATGCATCGTCAAATCGTTGCAAACACTGTCTCGCCCGGAGGGCTCGAGACCGCTAGCCACTGGTCCCACCGCGAAATCCCGAATGCACCCGACTTCCACCACGTCTATGCACCTATGACGAAACATCGGCCGAATACCCCGTCAGCTGCGCATCCTCGCGAGCCACAGTCTATAATCGAGCCTCACGGCAAAAGCATGCGATCACGTGCTATTCCCCTACGCCTGCGCTCTAGAAAATTTTGTTGCACTACCATGATTTATATAAAAGGATATTCGCTGTAGCATGGACTAATCATTTTCTCATTTTGTTCGTTTTTTTTGTCTGCAATCTATACGATGAGCCATTTTCGTCTTAGTCATAGCTCCAGAAGACAGACAAAATTGAATTCCCGGAAGTGTATGTATATAAGCTCCACATGATTGTTCATATGGTATCGCAGCAGCCCACGAATAAAACTTCAAGCAAGGATCAACGACTAAATGGTGACCACGGCAAGATGTCTTCGTTGCTGCGACAGTCCTTGTCTATGGGTCACAAAGAGGTAACTGCTGATCGTACATCGTTTCTATAGTCAGTACGACAAAATCCAGTTCAACCATTACCTCGATTGAAATATGCATTTCCGACGAAAGAGCAACCCTAACTCTCCAACCACTGGGTCGGGACGTATGCCTCTCCTTGGGAAACAAAAAAGACTAGCCAATCGGTCCCATTTCACTTTGCGTAAAGAGCATTCGCCGCATCTATCACCAGAAGATTAAATTCTCCACATGAGATCACGAACTGAATTCAGAATCCTCGCATAGATGTTACAGAACAAGAAGTTGTCAACCGGACAACTAAGTTCAGTTGGAGTGCATCAAATCACCCTGGATTTTTCTTCTGCATCCATCGCACGTTATGCATTGGCACTGCAAGTTGCCAATGCATAACGTGCGATGAATGTTTCTTCTGCAAATCATCATGCTTATTCTACGGGTTGTACGCAGACCGACGTCAAGCACTATCTACACAGTCTTCATCTGTCCTATGTGGGAACCCACAGTAACAGCTGAAGTTACGCTCCAACTTCTAACGGAAAGCACAAGGTATTCAGCCATCCTCCAGCCAGAACGAAATACACGAGTCAACAACGTCAGGTAGTCACTCTTAGGCGCGACTTCACCTCAACTGCCCACCTCACGTCAGCATTTATCACCGATAGCACAAGAACGGCAATGACGATGAAAGTCCAAGCCAATGAGCTGACACCATAAACAAGGAACAACTTCAACGTGCTTCCAAGGCCGACGCAGCAGCCCACGAATAAAACTTCAAGCAAGGATCAACGACTGAAGGATCCTCGTCACTATATCCACACTTTCAGAGATCGCGAATTAGGGTTGACTGGTTCAGGAAAGTTCGAAATGAAAGAGTGTCAAAAATCGTGCAGCCAGTCATCTCTTATTTCCACCTATTTTTCTTATTTATTTTTACTTGCATTAATTTCACTTAAATTTGTCCTAAAAATGCAGCTGGACCTAGCACCTGTGAACAACAACTCACGCGGGGTACAACGGCCGAAGTGCAACCTTTTCTGGAAAATTATACGGAAACAAGTCGCTGGCAGCTTTCTGAAAATGAGGGCGTGAAATCAAAGTTTGTTTCGCGCCAGACTTCCATTTCATAGCTCACAACGCCTTCCTTCCTTGAAGTGTAAACAGACGCTGGAGCGTACAAGAGCAGAACTGCACAGAAGATACCCGTCCTATAAAATGAAGTTCACTCTCCAAATTTTAGGGAGAAAGAGCTTTAGACTCATTTTCAATTTTCAACTATGCCTTCAGACGGATAGTGATCCTCATTTTATTGCAAGTGATACTGCGAAAAGGCTTCCAGCCTTTACAACAAAGTTGGTGGCCACAGACATATTCCACACCAAAGAGCTCGAAGAAATGATAGTGAATGCTAGTAGAAGTCAATAGTGTTTGTATACTGCGAATGACTTCTGTTAAAAAAGGATGACCTAAATAAGGAGTATTTCCAGTATTCTTGGTCATGGCGACATTTATCTACAGGGAAATCCAAACTGCCGTGTGCAAGGGGCGCGACCTCGGCGAGACTCTCCTGGGTAGAGACACAGGGATAATGCATGTGGCTCTGGTTGTCTGCTTCTGTCAGCCGCAGACAACCCGGGTGCCACGCCGCTCCCGCCCCTTGGAGACACGGCCGTTTAGAGTCCCTTGTACAAGAGCCTATTCTCAGTTTGCTGCACACATATCAATCCTACCATTTTCCACTAATATAAGTGACGAGTTGCCACGGTAAATTCTACAAAAATGGTGGAGAAAATCCGTGAGGAGCAGTAAATTTCCGCAAAAACCGGTCGCTTCAGACCCTTATCGAGGAGAAAAACAACACTAACAAAGTTCTACTACCCAGCAAGTCTCATTTTTCACCACTCGCACGTGCATATGGCACTAGTAATCCTCTGTTTACCAGACACCACAGAGAAAACAGTTACTATGTGTCTCTGCCCACGAATCAGACTATTGGTATTAGAGACTATTGGTATCCTCTAATACCTTTGTTTACTCACGGTTTTGTTTCAGGAAATCGGAAATTTGAAAATTATCTCTATTCCACACCTCTCAACTGTGTCCCACAGGGTGAAATGCCCAAAAACGAGCGATAGTGAGTATTTGCATAATCCTCGAATTAGCTCTTGTGAACCACGCCGAGCGTATATCTCTTCTTGCGATGACCTTTGGTTCATAGCGATGTTCTGCGCCTTCGTACGCAGCATAGGCCAGGAACGGTCGAAAGCGAACGATGTTTTGCTCGATGTTCATCGACTTCTTCATGTATCCCTACTCTGTCCGTTCGTTTACAGACCTCCTCGTTATGCCTACCATAACTCAGATTTATCCGTCTGACAATAAAGGGACTAATCGCTTTGTCACCGCTCTATTTCTACGTATTTCATAGTGGCAAATAGTCAATGACCACTTTCTCTGCCCTGCGAACTGTCACTCCTTGCGTGTAACTTTACTATTCTAATTCATCTACGTACTTTCATTCCTTGTAGGATCTCTTTCCAGGTATGACTAACAGTCAGTGCATAGATAAAGTTCCGAAAATTCCGTTCTTTGCTTCGTTCCCTCTATCTTGAAGCTATTCTGAAACATCTTCAAGTTATTCTGACACGTCTAAATTACTGTACAACTCGCTCGTCTGCGCAAAATTTTTCTTTGAGGCAAAATAACATGATAATTACCAGTCTGGCCGTCCGGCTGACGCCGGACTTCCAGACTTCTATTGATGCTCGCTTCGCTCGCATAATGCACGTTAAAAGCAAACACAAAAGAGTGAATGGGTTGATAAAATCTGTATCCTTCCACGCAGTTCTATCGCTATCCTGAGAAGCCCTTGATCCCGAAGGTGGTAGTTTTCCCCCATATGAACGAAGTTATGCCATCCCATATGAACGAAGTTATGCCATCCCATATGAGCGAAGTTAGTGGCCGTGAAGAATTGAGTGTAACCAATTCAGTGCAAATGTTATCTTGAAATGATTTAGGCTCAACTGGTTGTTGTGGTAGTTCAAGTGATAAGGGTGCACCGGTGCATATAAACGGAAAGCAGGGAGTGGTTCATTCAGACACAAACGGAATGGGAAGAGAACACGGATACGAAAGGAAACAATGCACATCTAGGTGATTTAGGTGGGAGCGTCCGCTGAAACAGGGTAAGCTTACCACTCATGCAGAAATAGACCCGCCTAGTGAATTCCTATTACTTGCGGAAGCCGGCGCGCCCTTATCACACCGTTGGACCCGACTCTAGGCGTTTTCCCACTTCTGGACGCCGGCGCACCCTTATCACACCGTTGGACCCGACTCCAGGCGTTTCCCCACTTTTGGACGCCGGCGCACCCTTATCACCCCGTTGGACCCGACTCCAGGCGTTTCCCCACTTTTGGACGCCGGCGCACCCTTATCACACCGTTGGACCCGACTCCAGGCGTTTCCCCACTTTTGGACGCCGGCGCATGCTTATCACACCATTGGACCCGACTCCAGGCGTTTCCCCACTTTTGAACGCCGGCGCACCCTTATCACCCCGTTGGACCCGACTCCAGGTGTTTCCTCAGTTTTGGACGCCGGCGCACCCTTATCACACCGTTGGACGCGACTCCAGGCGTGTCCCCACTTCTGGACGCCAGCGCACCCTTATCACACCGTTGGGCCCGACTTCAGGCGTTTCCCCACTTTCGGACGCCAGCGCACCTTTATCACACCGTTGGACCCGACACCAGGCGTTTCCCCACTTTTGGACGCCGGCGCATGCTTATCACACCATTGGACCCGACTCCAGGCGTTTCCCCACTTTTGGACGCCGGCGCACCCTTATCACCCCGTTGGACCCGACTCCAGGTGTTTCCTCAGTTTTGGACGCCGGCGCACCCTTATCACACCGTTGGACGCGACTCCAGGCGTGTCCCCACTTCTGGACGCCAGCGCACCCTTATCACACCGTTGGGCCCGACTTCAGGCGTTTCCCCACTTTCGGACGCCAGCGCACCTTTATCACACCGTTGGACCCGACTCCAGGCGTTTCCCCACTTTTGGACGCCGGCGCACCCTTATCACCCCGTTGGACCCGACTCCAGGCGTTTCCCCACTTCTGGACGCCAGCGCACCCTTATCACACCGTTGGACCCGACTTCAGGCGTTTCCACACTTTTGGACGCCAGCGCACCCTTATCACACCGTTGAACCCGACTCCAGGCGTTTCCCCACTTTTGGACGCCAGCGCACCCTTATCACACCGTTGGACCCAACTCCAGGCGTTTCCCCACTTCTGGACGCCAGCGCACCCTTATCACCCCGTTGGTCCCGACTCCAGGCGTTTCCCCACTTCTGGACGCCAGCGCACCCTTATCACACCGTTGGACCCGACTCCAGGCGTTTCCCCACTTTTGGACGCCAGCGCACCCTTATCACACCGTTGGACCCAACTCCAGGCGTTTCCCCACTTTTGGACGCCAGCGCACCCTTATCACACCGTTGGACCCGACTCCAGGCGTTTCTCCACTTTAGGACGGCGGCGCACCTCTTCTCCAGATCCGTTGCACATCGCGAGCCCTTCTGCTCACCCAACTCTCTACCCTACTCCACCACACTGCACCCGTTATTAGCCTTTTATAGGATCTCACAATCACACCAATCACCATCACTGACCAATGGTAGCCCGTGTGCACACGCACGCACAAAGCCACATAAAGTCTGTAATATATATAGAGTATGATCTTGGATATCACATTTCATTGAAATCCCTGGAAAATCAACGCACTAGACTGGGAGAATTCAGATCGTTTAGGATACTGTTTCATGAGAAGCTTCCTTAGGGGTTTCTCCACTTACTCTTATTTTGTTCGGAGGGTTCTCCAAATTCGAACGAACAGAAAAGGAGTTTCTTATGGAGAAGTTGTTTTGTGCCACATTTTTTTTCAAGTTTCACTCAAAATTTTACTGTACACATATTTCAAAAGTTGCTTTTAAATTTTTGAATAATATACATATACAGCTAAAAAACATCCTCACACTTTTAGACCTAACCGTGACAGCTTTACAGGTTCTTCATTTTGACAGGAATCAACAGTTTGGTTCCTATTAGTATCTGTCTTTAATGTTCTTATCTGAGACAAGTCCAAGTGGTACATCTGTTCTTGTGCAATGAACAACTGGGAAAAAATCTCAATTTATTATTTTTTTTTTTGCAGGACATCAAAACCTCTGCAACTTTTGTACTAATATGTTAGGATGAGGAATTATAAGTGTCCGTTTGACCTTCGAATGAGAATTACTACATCGACAATATCACAAGAGCTCCATCCAAGCTCCACAGCTCCACATTCCAAATTAATTTTTGACTTTTTCGCTTTCTCCATACAATGAACGAGTGGCCTCCGCGAGAAAAACGCAACGCTATGAGACCCAGTAGCTACTCCCTAAATTTTGGCTCCACTGTAGTTTTTAAAGTTTTACTCCGAATGCTGCATAAGCAGGAGCAAGGGTTAATTTGATAGTGTCAACACTGGACTAGGAGGTGGTTGAGGCAAGGCTCCTCTAGCCGACTCTGGTTTTCTACAGGGTCATCTTCGTAATGTGTGGTTTCGACCATGTCGTGGGTAATTTTTGTAACCGCTGCTTTGATACCATAACGATGAAGTTCTTGGTTTATGCGGTATTCGTCTTGTACAGAGAGATCAGTGATCCTTCATCGTCCTTGAATGGAGCGTTCTTTTCGAATTTCACCGGTTTTTTGTGTGCATGTTCAAGAGATAGCCCTCTATTATGCGACGATGTTTTTCCCTCTTTTTCCTAAGATGTTGCAACCACAGATATCGGGAATGGATGTGTTTTCAACAAAGGTATCGTTAGATGTCTTACTCCATGTGAATATCTCCTTCTTTCATGTCAGTTCAATGTCAGCTGCTTCACCGATTTGGCGAAATGGATTTCGCTATGTGCTGCTGATTCTCGGCTTTCTCTGCCTCACGTCAATCTGCTCAAACTATATCATTATCAATTTTACCTTCATCTGTATGGCCAGTGACGATTCAGAGAAGATTGACGTTGGAAATGGGGTTAGCTCTCTTTTCCAAATTGTAATGTATAAATTCCAGCTCGAGGAGTTGACTTCTAACAGAAATGGAGATCTGATCGGACATTATTTCATTTTGAAAAGCTTAGAAATCCAGTGGAAAGCAGTCCTCGCTGGACTAAATCACTCGCTGAGCGATAGGTTCTGAAGGGGATGATGCAAAAATATTCTCATGAGCGTCCAATGTAAATGGTTCTTATAATGGAAATGTTGCCTTTTTTACACGAGGAATACCGCATTCAAGCGTATGTCCAAGCTGAAGTAGCTTCACTCTCAGAAAAGGGCCTTGGACCAACCAATGTAGGGCTTCTGGACACCAGTTTACACTGTAGCATCACTTGGAAGAGCCGTGAAGAGTGGAAGTCAGCAATTTACATTAAAGGTTGAATCTTGCATAACCAACTCTAGATGAATGCAACGCTTACCCTGAGGCGGGATCTATCCGTTTACTTTGAGCACAACAGCACTTTTTGCCCCTGATCAACCAAAATGCAACTATACAAGAAGTAAAGTGCATGACCGTTGTCCACAAGCGGGTAGTGCACAAGCGAAAACTAGCCTATTTCTTACTTAGTATTAGAAAATTCCTTAAGTAAGATGCCTCCTTGCCTTAACCTGTTCTTGAATATGCACAATTTCTAATAAGTGTCTGTATTCTCCAAGGAAATTATGCTTATCTTTTTCCTTTATTCGGAGAGATACATTCTTGATCAGTAGCCCACAACGCCGATGATCCATCATAGCGTGTAGCTGCGCTGACTAAACTGCGATATGTCCGAACTGGTTGATAGATCGGATTATGCGGGATTGTCTGATACCTATGTACTAAGCCATGATTGATTTCATTGAAATACGTATGCTTCAATGAAAGTAACTCTGAAAATATGTACATTTGAGCGACCGTGTCTGTGTCAAAAATTTTCAGCTTCCGAATAAGAATTTTAATTTTTTTGGTGGCCTGTACTACTGGAACAATAGGAAGTTTTTGTAGATCTTCACGAGCAAACGAAAGTGTGGAGAATCACTACCACCCATCTACGCTGGGAGTGTTCTGTACGTCCTCAAAAGCAAATGAAGGGAAACATCACACATGTATTAGGTTTTTTTTTCTAAAAAAAAGAACTTCCTTGGAAAGTAAAAAAATTGGTAAGAAAGAACAAGAAAAAATAAACAAGGAAAAAAATCGTGTCACGGTTCGTCGACGAAAATCAACTAGGGGTGAGGATTCGGAAGTGTTCTTAAAAGGTATTTATCTTAAATCATGACCCACGCGAACCCCCCTTTGAACAAATGTCCACACAGCATCTGAAACCGTTGGGTTATTAGCCAAATAGCTGCAAATAAAGCAGTATTCGGGCAAAATTCCATTAGAATCTGAACAGTCGTTCGGTCTATATTTCTCAAATTTCCTGAGTTGAATTTGAAAAAAATTTCCATTTCCTGCTGAAATTCCTGTGACCTGGCTTGTGGTGAGCTGCGGTTGTGAGGCTTTGGTACTATCTTTTCTTTTCTAGTACCTGCGCACATCATTCCAGAGCTTTGTCAACCGCTTCGACTACTCTCCGGCTGAGAAAAGCTCGATAATATGGGCTGTGGCAATAGGGACGATAGTGGGAACCTTCCCAATAAACTATTTCTACATCAAATATGGAGCGAGGTATTGTTTGGACGTTTCCAAATTTACTGCTCCAGTTTTGTCGGAATCCAGATTTTTTATAATTTTCAAAGAGCGACTGAATTCACACCTAACACTAATTTATTGAGGGTCTACTAATCTCCTGTTCCAGATGGCCTTTCTTCATATCTGGTATGATGTCCGTTTGCTCGACAGCGTTTATTCCACTGGCTGCACAGCTTGGCTTACCCTATTTATTGTTCTCGCGATTCGTGCAGGTGTTTTCGTTCTTACACCTCTAACGTTTTTTACAACCCATTTTTATTGAAATTTTCTCCTTGACTTGCTATGCTTCGTTGCAGGTTGGGAGGAAAGTGATTTCTCCGAATCTAACATTTGCATGGGAGTCACCTTCTTGAAGAAGCCACCCTTTTAATTTTGTACTTTGTTTTCCACGGCGATTATCCTCCAGAACAGTGCGATTATATACCTAACCAGTCAAATTTTTTCGGATCATTCAAATTCGATTCTAAGCTGAATCATTATTCAACGGTGGTTTATAAAACATATCCGACGATAAAAGGAAGGGGCATATAGTCATAGGTTCAGATTTAAAAGCACTAGACTCTCACTGTATTGCGCTGATAGCTACTCAGTGGAGAATTGAGAGTGATGAAGCCCAGGTGATCAACGTGATAGAAATTCACACCTCACGGTGACTTTGAGGTCCATACTTGTTTTTCGTTTCGAAATGTTAGGTAAAATCTGTAATCTGGTAATCTGCATGTCCTGAAGCGAAGAAACAGGCTTTAAATGCATTTTTTGAAGGGATTTGCACCTCTGTCCTTGGATTTTCACAGTCTATTAGACATTCAGTCGGATAGAGATGTCAATATCTATTCTGGAATTGTTTAACTTTTCTAAAGACCGCGTATGAAAAGCGATTTGAGTGCGGGGTTAGCAATTTGTTGCAAACGTTGTTCCTGTTCTTCAGTCTATTATTTATTTATTATTAAAATGCACTCGAGGTGCTCCACAACACAACACAAGAAACGATTGAACATAATACCCCTTCCACATCTCAAGCCCAGAGCTCGATTCAACAGCAGCAAAGAAATCCTTTGCATTAGTCATGCCTTTTCCCTAATGCGTATAGTATGGAAATAAGTCATAAGCAGAGAAGAAAGAGGGTTTCCGCTCGTTATGCTCAAGATAACCTAGGTGTGGTTATGGAGTAGATGCAGTCAGTAGCGATACAGTTCATCCCTACTACCCTGAGAGTCATGTTTCCTGAAATTTCCTTTCCTCTGTTGTTTTTACTTTTTTTCCTTCAATTAGTAAATCATAGTTTACCACCTCAACAAAAACAAAAAAAAAAGAAACTAAACAGAAATTGCTTGCCTTCGTTGCATGCAGTATTGCTTATATAGAAAGTAGACTGGATGCATAGGGCTCTTCTTACCATTTGTCAGTAACCCACAGAAGGATAGGTCGTCGTCCATCCATGTGTTCGGAATATCAGTGGAATAATAAACGATAGATGTCTCAAACGTGGGTAATTGAACCAGGTCAATAATTTGTTGTGCAATTTATTACCATAACAGTGAGCTAATGAATAATGGATGCCTTATCGTTTCTCGCTTTAACTCCGCATTCATTTAGGGTCTCGCCTATGCCGCTGATTTTGCCGCCATCGGAATTCTTTGTGTTCGTTGGGCGCCTCTTTCCCAAACGTGTATTTTCATAAGCGTGCTGACCACTTTCACTCCTGTATCCACCGTCATTACTAATCCGCTTTCTGGTTGGGTACGTTTCTATCACAAATCTATTTTTTGTGCAATGTAAATGGTGCGGAATCCACGTTTTCTCACACAAACACCAGCTCGATACTCAGAGACAATCTTTGCAGCTGTGTGAGTCTAGCCTTGGATGGCGTTCAGCCTACTACATACATGCAACTTTTGGGATGTTCGTATTTATTTTGTGGCTAATTTGTTATCGCGATGATCCACAACTGCATCCGAGCGTCAGCGAAAAGGAACTGGCAAAGATACAAAAGGACAAAACTCAAGCCCACATCGAACGTGACAGCTTCGTGCCGTACAAGGTAACTGATACCTTTACTGTGAGGCAGAATGGAACGGATACAAGTTTCAGGATATTATCAAAAACAAGGTGATTCTAATTGTTTGGTTCAATGCTTTCACAGAGATGACAACTGTGACATTGTTACTAGTATACGCTCCTATTTATTTCCATAGTGTACTTGGATATGATATTCCAACGACAGGTGAGACAATTTTCCAGCGAATTGCCAACTGAAATCTCAGAAATGGAGTCGACTGCATATTAATTGTAGAAAAGTGAATAGAATCTCAAAAAAAAGATTCGTCTTTCCATGGAAATGGAGAAGAAGATAGCACAGAAACTTTTGCACTCTTGTGTTATCTATGTGCCAGTCTGGCCGTCCGGCTGACGCCGGACTTCCAGACTTTTCCTGATGCTCGCTTCGCTCGCATGGCTTCATCCCTTCTTCATTCAAATAAAGTCACATCTATTCCACATTTTTGCTATAATGTGTCCCACACCCTTTCCATTGCTTTTTCTCAGGTAAAAATGCACGTATCAAAGAGGATTAACTTCTCGAAGCAATTTTATCATTTGCTCAACTGAAATAGCTTTTTGTAACTAAATATAACCGGTTCAACCTGGATTGACCGCAGAAAATGGTCTATCATTCTTTGTTTGTTACTAGCGCCCCTTCGGGACGCTAGAAAGTGGGGTGGGGCAGCCACTTGGGACATGTGCAAACGCTTCACACTTGCCAAATCTCTAGAAAATTTATAAAGAAGCAGAACCAATCTTCCAATGGGCCCAAACATGAAGTCCTTCTTATGAGTTGAGTATGAGCATGAGAAGTTCGTTCTCCATCGTATGGCGTATTCGTGCGTATTCCTCACTACCCGGCTAAGGCAGACGCGTTCTCCATCGGCGGAACTGTATCCTGCCGTTCCCCACACTATTGGACAAGGCGAAATCGTATCCGAGTGTTTTCCAGACTACTGGGCCGCAGCGGGCTTTTCTCCATCGGTGGACCCGTATTCTGGCGCCATTTTCACTGTTAGGCCTGAACCATATCCCGGTATTCTCCACTTTACTGAGTCACAGCGGACCAATCCTATATTGGCGGACCCGTATTCTGGTGTTATCCATACTACTGGGCCACGGCGAGCCCTTCCTCCATCAGAGCGCCCGTGTTCTGGCGCCCTCCTCACAGTTAGGGCAAGCCGGATCCGTTCTCCAAGCGCGGGTTCGCATCCTGGCATTCTTAACACTATCGGACTAAAGTGAACCCGTATCCTGACGTTCTCCACACCATTATGCTACGACGGGTCCTTCCTCCACCGGTGGACCCGTATCCTGGCATCCCCCCACACCAATGGGCCACAGTGGGCCCTTTCTCCATTGGTGGACCTGTATCTCGCTGTCGCCCGCACCACTGGGCCACGGCGGGCCTTTTCTCCATCGGTAGACCCGTATCCTGACGTCCTTCACACAATTGGGTCACGGCGAGCCCTTTCTCCATCGGTGGACCCGTATCTTGTCATCCCCCACACCATTGGGCCACAGTGGGCCCTTTCTCCATCGGTGGACCCGTATCTCGGCGTCCGCCGCACCATTTTCCCACGGCGGGCTTTTTCTCCATCGCTGGACCCGTATCCTGGCGTTCCCCGCACCATTGGGCCACGGCGGGTCCTTTCTCCATCGGTGGACCCGTATCCTGTCATCCCCCACACCATTGGGCCACGGCGGGTCCTTTCTCCATCGGTGGACCCGCATCCGTATATAGTTGATTGGATATACAATGTCATGCCTTCCTATTTAGAGGCTTTTACTCTTTGTTAGTGCAGAAGCTTTCTCGAAACGAACGAATGTTGTAACGAACGAATGTTGTGACTACACAATCGCCGCGAAAATTGAACAGGGGCTGAGGCGACCACGTAGGTCCAGCCTCCCCGAAGCTTTCCAGACGCGGCAGCTCTCATAGCACGCGTCCATTTCTTCCTGCGAGTGCACAAAGCGTCGCAACAGTGGAAGGCTGGTTTTCCTGCTGCGTACATTGTGCAGCCTGAAAGCTCGTAAACACTCCCTCACTCCTATGCGGTGAGACCGCCAGCGAAGGTGATGAAATCACCATCCCGTGCATGCGGGAGAGCCAGCAGTGACGAAATTGCGGGTCCCGAAGCGAACGTGTCTGCGTCCATGGAAATCGGCCATTTCGCCACACAGTCTGCGCCTCAAGATTGCGGTGTCTATGAGTGCCGCCCCGTATCTCTAACCGCTCTAGCCCCCTTACGGCGCTTTGTTTAATAGATAACTGGTCAAGTGATAAGAGTCAGTTAGAACATATAAAAGTGGAGGGTGAGGTGTGTTCATAAACAAATGAGAAGAGAAGAACGCGGGGGAGGACGTAAGGAGGAAGGATTCACACGGATTGCATACTAATCCGCGCAGTGGTCTGATATCTAGTTTTCTTTACGATTGATGTTAGACGCCATCGAATCGATTTAACAAATATGGACCTAACTCATGACATTTCCCTGAGTAGTGGACACCGGCGCACCCCTCCTGCATCAGTAGCTATATTTTCAGGCGCTCCTCCACTTTTGAGTGCAGGCGCAGCCCTATCACAGCAGTGGACCCGTCTTCCCCCACTCTGGGCGCCGACGCACCCTTATCACAGCAGTGGACCCGTCTTCCCCCACTTTGGGCGCCGGTGCACCCTTATCACAGCAGTGGACCCGTTCCCCCCACTTTGGGCGCCGGCGCAGCCTTATCACAGCAGTGGACCCGTCTTCCCCCACTTTGGGCGCCGGTGCACCCTTATCACAGCAGTGGACCCTTCTCCCCCCACTTTGGGCGCCGACGCACCCTTATCACAGCCGTGGACCCGTCCCCCCACTTTGGGCGCCGACGCACCCTTATCACAGCCGTGGACCCGTCTCCCCCACTTTGGGCGCTGGTGCACCCTTATCACAGCAGTGGAATCGTCTCCCCCCACTTTGGGAGCCGACGCACCCTTATCACAGTGATGGACCCGTCTCCCCCCACTTTGGGCGCCGGTGCACCCTTATCACAGCAGTGGACCCGTCTCCCCCCACTTTGGGCGCCGGTGCACCCTTATCACAGTGATGGACCCGTCTCCGCCCACTTTGGGCGCCGGCGCACCTTTATCAGAGTGGTGGACCCGTCTCCCCCCACTTTGGGCGCCGACGCACCCTTATCACGGTGATGGACCGTCTCCCCCCACATTGGGCGCCGGCGCACCCTTATCACAGTGGTGGACCCGTCTCCTCCACATTGGGCGCCGGCGCACCTTTATCAGAGTGATGGACCCGTCCCCCCCACATTGGGCGCCGGCGCACCCTTATCACAGCAGTGGAATCGTCTCCCCCCACATTGGGAGCCGACGCACCCTTATCACAGCCGTGGACCCGTCTCCCCCCACTTTGGGCGCCGACGCTCCCTTATCACAGCCGTGGACCCGTCTCCCCCCACTTTGGGCGCCGACGCTCCCTTATCACAGCCGTGGACCCGTCTCCCCCCACTTTGGGCGCCGGCGCACCCTCCTTCATGCCGTGGACCCGTCTCCCCCGCTTTGGAGTGACGCACCCTTATCACAGCAGTGGACCCGTCTCCCCCCACTTTGGGCGCCGGTGCACCCTTATCACAGCCGTGGACCCGTCTCCCCCCACTTTGGGCGCCGACGCACCCTTATCACAGCCGTGGACCCGTTTCTCCCCACTTTGGGCGCCGGCGCATCCTTCATGTAACAGTGGAGTGGTCGGCATCACTCTAAGCCACGCCTTCCAATTTCGTTCTACACACACACAGACACACACACGTGACACACAAAGTAAGCCCGTTATTATAAGTCATGATTCTTTATTCATATTATCGGTTGACATTTCGAAAACAAATTATGAGAGATGACTTAGACAGAGGATTCAACAAAAAGACCGATCTTACCCCGTTCTATAGGTGGAGTTAGACTTTTTGTTGAATAGCTCTATTCTAATCGGTTTCGCAAAAGTTTCCCGCCACTCACTTTCCTGTATTGCCAGAATTTTCAGGTTTGATCCGGGACTTTCTCTCTAGAACACATATGAAGTTCGTTCAGTAGCCTATCTATCTATTTTTTCCTACCATTCCGTTGCGATAATAACAGAAAAAATCGTCAGTATCTTCAAGCATGTTCTGCTGTACCAGCCTTGCGAACTCATAAAACACAGCAACGAGAGCGATGCTCAGAAAACATACGCTATACTATAGATCTCCCCTCTACCTTTTGGTATGCTGTAAAGGTTTAGCTCCGCAAGCTAGGAAACGCCGGCTGGGACTGAAGACAGACCACGATCCGGCCGATAAGGTGAAGTGAATTGTGAGCGCCTGCTGGAGCTGATCGAAGAGAATTCATGGCGTGATACGCGTGAGGTGGGAAAGGAACTCCAGAGCTATCACGATGCAGTCGCTTTTACCTTCGAAGATGAAAGCAAATCTAGCGCATGTATTCATCATGGTCTGAGCCGCTACGAGCTTCAAGTGCGTTGAGTGCGTGCTCTAACTTTTTAGCATTTTGCAGAATACTGCGCCCGATTATCCAACTTTGTTAGCGATGATGGGCTCCACATGTAAATCACATGAGAAAATGTGGTTGGCTCGAACGCTGGTAACCATGCATTCCACCTCCAAAACGAAAACTTCTTCCACAGAAGGCAAGGCCAAATGTTCGGAGGAATTGAGAAGGGACCTCTCATTGGGAGATGCTGCCAATAATTCCTTCTTTCACCGCAGGAGTTCTTGTCAATAATTGTGGCACATATACAGCGAAATTGTCAGTTGTACTGAAGAAGAAAAAATTTGTTTGAAAAAGATGGCAGAAAGTGGCGGGAAACTTTCGCGACAACCTAATAATTTTTCAGCTTCATTTACGGCCTTCATAAATAGTTGTGCATTCATTCTAGGAGTCCTCGTTTCATTCGCGGCCAGCATTCATCTTCCGCTCAAGTTTGTCGGCGGAGTTATCAGCGATCATATAACGTGAGACCTTTAGACCATACATAATCGATGTAGGATCCATACCCTGGTCCTGTATCACTGAATGATGGTCATTTGGTTCGGGAATTTATTCTTTCAAACGTTTTTAGATTACCCTGTTAAAAATACAATAAATAAGGCCTGCACAGGAGTCACAGAAAAGTCAGTGTTTTCTTCGTTGTTCATGTGCATTTGCACCATGGATTCGTGCCTCCAAAAAAAAACACCTGTACCTATTCGTAAATTTCACTTGGATGCAGCAGTAGTCATGTTCTTTAGTACTGTCAGCTTTGGATTTCTTCATTGGCGTTAATCTAGGAGCGTCACAGAACGTCACAAGATGTGGTTCTTCAACACCATCGCTGTCGGTCTAGCTGGCGTTTTTTGTGCGTTGATCGGAGTGTTCCCAGCCAACTGGCCAAAGACCGGAATAGCGCTGTTCACGCTTGTAATCACATGTATGGGAATGAATCCAGGAGGATTCTACAAGTGTGGAACTCTGTCATCACGGTGGGTAGTTTTTTCTTTAACTCAGCAAATGCGCTGAATGTGGTCAATCCTAGGACAGCATCCAAAATGGTTGGATATGTGGGTTAGATTGGATAAAGCGGCAAAAGTGGGCATGGCCAGTTCATCCTGCGATCCGAGAGGGTTAATCCACGGAATTTTTTCTCCCCGGAAGAATATGAATCCCCGCAAACTTTTTCGGACAAATGGAAGAATTCCCCAAAAGGAAGTATTCATTTTATCAGCAAACGATTTTGCTGGTAGCACGAAACGCATTTTCATCAGAAGCTCAATGATTCTCACCGCAACCTCATGTTTACATTACTAATAATTGTTTCACTCCGAGCATGTTGAACAAGAACTTCTTAGAGTGTCATAAGTAGAAATACATTGTGCTGTTTGAACGAGGCACATTGTAGAAAAGCACTATAATCGGGATTGGTGAGAAAAAACATTTTGACATTTCAAGAATAACCTTGGTAATGACTTTAATGCTTATCAGTTCTTGAGGGAGCACCTATTAGAGAGCACTTATCGGCAGGTAATCTGGAATTTGTGAGGACCTTTTCAGTGAGGTTTTTCTTGCTTGTTGTGTGGGATGATTTTAGACTTCTGGTCAGAAGTATATGTCTCTAATGCATCTTCTCATGCTAGAAAAGAAACCTGTTTCGTGCGAAAAAGTGATCTGGGAGTTTATAAAAGAAAAAATAACAAATTATATTCAAGAAAAAATAACAAATGACTGCCTATCATTTCTAAAAAAAATGTAAGCGAGCTCTCGTTTCCCATCGATCATCACTATAAGGAGTATCATCTTGTCAGCTCGTCATTACAAGGAGTATGAGCGCAACTTATGGAGAAATCTGACCCGCTCATAGAAGCTAGAAGTTAGCATAGAATTCAATTGCAAAACAGCGGATATTTTCGAATCTTTGCAATGAAACGGGAAACTTGTCCGCGGGTACGTTCTAGTGGACGAATCGTTCATGGATGGCAGGATTGGAAAAGTCGCCATTGCACGGTTACATTTCCTACTCAATTTCCAGCGGATATGTCCTTGGATACGGCCTCTGAAATGACTTAGAGTTTAACAAATAAATAGCCGTTGGGTATTGTGCCGCTGGAAATTTGTCTTAATGATATGGATCATATTAGGCGTTATGAATAAAGAGCTGTATTAGCAAACGAAGAAAAATGATGCGTGGTATTTGAAGGGCTAATTACATGGCTAGATTTTACTATGCCTCAGACAGGCTAACCCTTTTCACCCCAAGAGGGAGACATGCTGACAATTGTAGTACTACCTATAAATTGACTATGTACCCTATATTACAATCAAGTGGAGGCCGAACTAGTGTTGGAAGTCGGGTCGGATGCTGATGACAACGGACAAACTGATCACTCCTTTGTTAGTGAAGTAGTCCAAGTTGCTTGGATTCGATAATCTCGATAATTACCGTATTGTAGCGCTGTTGGCTACATCGAATACGCTTATCATTGCAAGCAAGTGCCACGCAAAAAGAAGTAGACTGAATATCCATCATTTTAGACAATACGCCCATTTTGTCCTGGCTACTATTCAATTCATGAAGTGCATTGCCCTTTTTGTCGGGCCAGCAATGGTAGCCTTAATGGTTTCTGATGAGAGAAGCCACGACCAATGGAGATACGTGTACTGGATCAATGGCATACTTCTGATTGTGGTGAGATTTGGTTAACTGGTTGAGGACAGGTAACTTTGAAGTGTAAGGGTTTCGCTTTTTTCTTAATTTGTTTCTTGTGAGTCTGTCCAGTGGGTGATGGTCTACCATTATGCAAATCTCTTTCCAAAAGGTTTTTTTAATTCCTTGACGCCGTTTCTAAAGTCGCCCTATTGCTAGATCATAATCTGCGAGAGTGACTGGTTGATTCAAGCTTCTCCTATGTGAGATTGTGAAAAGAACGTCTATTTTTCCAGGCGAACCTGATGTTCTTCCCGATAGCTACCGACCAACCAGCATCTTTCACTCTTATAACGAGAGAGACAAGGAATGCCGTGGTCTCCAATGGTTCTGCATGTCAGGTAACTTGCTTCGGCGGACTTTTTCTGCACAAAAATTTGCTCATAGCAGTAGTTTAGGTCAGAGACTTGGAAATGAGCGGGAATCTCGCAAAGGACTCGATGAAAGGAAAAGATTGGAAAAGAATGCAGCTAAATTGAGTATTGAGGAAAAGCTGTGCAAACGAGAAGGTGGTGTGCCATGGCATAACAAAGACTACATAGTATTTTCCCATCTGCAATGCATTTCCAAATTCCAGCGAACTTAGCTGAACTGATTGAAAGAGAGAGTTGTGTGCCACCATTCATTCGTGTGTGGTTCTACTGTACAACAAACAGAGCATGTCATCAGGCCATGTGCATCTGCACAAACTTGACAATAGCAATTAGAATAGTGCATGTTTTCGCTTCATTAATTGGGTAATCATTCTCAGAACTCCAAAAACAACTTGTCAACATGCACTTAACTAGCACGTTTCTGATCGCATCTGAAACTTGCACACCCAAAAGCTTGTCGACAACTTGTTTTCACATTTCCTTGTCGACAAGTTGTCCGCAAGAAGCTTGTCGACAACTTGTTTCCACTCTTCCTTGCCGAAAGTTTGTCAAGGAAGAGTGGAAACAAGTTGCATAAACTAGTTCTTTTCTTTCCTTCAAGGGACAATCTGTCAGTTCCACAAAATTGCCTCGAGTGAAACTTGTCGAGGACGGCGGAATTGTAATGAAAGCAAACGCTTTTCTAAAATTGCGCCATGCTAGCCATTGCTCAGGTGTCCTCAGTGGTTGCATCGTATGCTACGCGGGTACGGGAACTTGACTCTCTCTCTCATGTTGTTCGGCTAAAAGGTTGTCGACAACTTGTTTGGCCAAAGACATGCTGACAAGTTGTTTTTGGAGAAGCTGGTAGACAACTTGGTTTTTCTCTTCCTCGTGGACAAGTTGCAGGGGAAAAACTTGTCGACGACTTGGTCTGGGTGGCATGATGACGTTGAACTTGTCGACAACGATTTGGTAGTTAAAAGCTTGCGTGCAAGTTGTTTTCGGGCAAAGCTGGCCGACCACTTGTTTTTGGGGTTCTGGGTAAGCCATAATATTCTGAATAAAGGTTGAATCTGAATAAAGGTTGAAAAACATGATGTTGTTCATATTGTATGTTCGGAGAGAAATTTCACATCCATTTCTTAGGTAGCCGCTATACTCCTCGAGTAGTATAGCACCTTGCGTCGCCGTCGCCCGGCGACCGCCAATGTTGGCGACCCTTCACAATCGATACGCACCGGCGCCGCAGTCGTCAACATTGGCGGCCGCCGATCGCCAATGTTGGCGATCAATCGATACGCACCGATGTCACAGTCGCCAACATTGGCGGCCGCCGATGTTGGCGATCGCCAGTCGCCGGCGACGGCGGCCGCCGCCGCCGCTCCGCCCACAATCGAAGCGTATCGGCCTCACAGTCGCCGGCGACG